>JAODLC010000054.1:1839158-1851188 GCA_026781145.1 Hippopotamyrus pictus | reverse complement strand
GGGGGTGGGGGGGGGGGGGGGGGGGGGGGGGCAGCACTAATGGCCCGCCCCCTTTGATGTGATGCTGACCCCGTGACCGTCCCCGAGGAGACGAGCGGACCCAGAGACCCCGGAAGCCTTGGGGAGAGGAGCGAGGCCCAGAGCCAGCTCGCCCCTCTGCACTGAACAAGCAAAGGCTGCGCTCATGTGGCCCGTGTGTGTCTGTGATAAGATGGTGTTACCCTGACAGGGTGGTGGGGGGCGGTCACTCCCCGGTAATCTCCCCCCGCCCGTCACCATGTCAGCGACCCGCCAGCACTCCCACCGTCACACCGGGTGCCAGCAGGGACGGCGTCCGTTCACCGTGGGAGCACGCATGTGTGTGTGTGTGTCTCTCTCCCCAGCTACACATGACTGGCGGGGGGAGTGATTCATATTTGCACGTTTGTTTTAATTGCTGTTATGAGGCTTACATATACACTGCATATTCTTCGGCAAAGTCGTAGTAAAGATTTCGTCCTTTTTATGCTTCTCGTGTCTGTGTGTGTGTTAAATTGGGAGCAAAAATGTTTACTGTTTCGGGGTCCTAGAGGACCGGCTTGGGAAACACTGCTCTATTGGACCTGGGGTACAGCTGACCAGGGACTGGGGGATGGGCAGCAGGCTGGGGGCTGTGAACCGGCCTTCTGGGACAGGCTGTATTTAAATCAAGTGGTATCTGACAAAACTGCCTCTTCAAACCCCCCCTTCCCTGGCTTTCCAGCAGCCTGACTCCTGGCTCCGTCACCCCCCACCCTGTTGCCCCCCAGTAGCATCGCGTATGAGGGCGTGACCTCCAGTCCATCTTTGCCGAGCGTGAGACGGACGTCCCATGTCGAAGCCCACGGACAATCCCCGCTGTTGACGTTCCTGTTGCCGGCATCTCAGATTAAACTCGAACTGGCGAGGTCACCGGCTCACAGGAGCTGTCTGACCCAGCCCCAGTCTCCGCGGCCCGTCACACGCGGCTCGTCCTGGCAGCAGAGGCCCTTCGTGGCCGCCTATCGACATTCCCGGAGTGGCAGGGTTTCCGGCCACGCCCGCCAGCCGAAAGTGGGCCGACCCGTCCGTGGACTGGCACTGAATAACATGCGGGTCTCGGTCAGGTGAAGTCACAGCCTGCTTCTGCACCTGTAACCGCAAGAAAATCAAATCTCTG
Source organism: Hippopotamyrus pictus (assembly GCA_026781145.1). Taxonomy (NCBI): domain Eukaryota; kingdom Metazoa; phylum Chordata; class Actinopteri; order Osteoglossiformes; family Mormyridae; genus Hippopotamyrus; species Hippopotamyrus pictus. The sequence continues at coordinate 1,850,011 of JAODLC010000054.1, read as the reverse complement.
CATCAATTAGCTGCTACGCCAACCCATAAAATGGTGGGTAATTGCTGGCCTCCGGCGGACAATAAATCTCACTTTGTCATGTAAATTCCTGATGCAGTGTGTTTGTACACCTCACATTAGGCGTGTATGAATCTCCATCAAGCAGTGGGCAAGTCTTTCATGTTTAACCACCTAGGTGCCATGTTGTGGAGAACAGATGATCTAGTTCTTCTCAAAGTATCTGTATAGTTTTGTGTGCCTTATAATGTATCTATGAAATCCACAAAAACCATGTATGGATTGTGGGAGCTTAGTGGGTAGGAGTTTTATGCCTCTGGTTGGGGGTTTAAATCCCACCTTCATTCTTCAGTTATGGTCACACAGTGATCAAATAAAGGTCAATTTCATTGCCTGCGTAGCTTTTTGGTTTAACTAAACTGATCATTGTGTGGTCAACATCTAATCATCTTGCGGTCATGATGTCACGTAAATTGGAATGAAAATGGTGTTGAAGTCTGTCATCGGCCTGGAAATGCCACCTTTCCAGCTATCTGCGGTTTGTCCATAAGCCACTGTCAGCCTTGCCGTTTATTGGCTGTAGGGGCTGAATCTCGTCGCCGTGTTCCCTGGATGCTGGCCCGTTTCAGAGTTTGTACATTCGTCGCTCTCACAAGGATCTGGCCGTTTTGTGTTCAAGCACCGTGTGCAGCTTGCGCATTGGGCGTGAGGAAGATGATGACAGCGAGCTGGCCTTTCTCCAGAGCCTGCTTGTTGCAACAGAAGGGCCTCGGGTGGCTTGGGCTTGAATGTGTCCATCAGAACCTGCAGTCCATCAAAACCGTCATGGAGAGACACCCTGGTCCAGCTTGTGTTCTCTGTAATTAACGTCTTTAGGAAACCTGCAACCAAATCTGCTCACTGTCACTCTTGACTAAACTTGCATGACCCATTTCATCATCTCATCACAACGGCACTTTCCACACAGCAGAGAGACTGGATTCGGCTGTTTCCGGGGTACTGGAGTCTGCTGAATGTAGCCCATGCTTTTTGTTCCTGCTTCTGGGAGCTTCAGTTATGAGATGTTAGCTCTTCAGGAGGTCAGACCTCCCATGACCTTCTCCAAAGCTCCATGGTCTCGTTCAGGCACTTTTGGGAGGATTTATTCACGGGTTCTACAGCCCCGTAAAGCTGGTCAGCAGTGTGGCACCTCATGCCCGGAGTTAAAACCACGGCCCAGAAAGATCCGGAGGTTCCTGACCAGACCCCCCTAGTGTCCTCGTCTCATTCTGCTGGGGCAGGACTCTGTGGTTCTCTGTTTTAGTGTTCCTGGAGATGCCATAAGCCCATGTGCCGAAAGGTAGTCCAGGGAAGACTCTTCTACCTATGGGAGGTGAACATGAGGCCCACATCGTGTGCGTGGAGGAGTCGGGGTCTCTATCACGGGAGGGAATGGCTGTGCGGTCACTACACAGGCTACACTACACAAGTGGCTGCTCATCACGGAAGGGTCCGGAAAGGAACTGATGTGCTGACGGCAGATGGACACGCCCGGGACATGACCCCCCACCAGACGCACAGGCCAGGGAAAAAAAAAAAAGTGCAGCTGCATTAACACCTCCAGGGCGGCACCCCGCCTCTGAGCTTTTCTGCACCCCCACCCCAGGGGTGGGATGTCGAGAGTTCCGTGGTCGGCCAGCCGTGGCGTGTGCGTGTCTTAAGATAAGGTGAGAGTCAGGGTCCATGGGGGCACCAAGCCAGAACACGGAGAGCAGGTGTGGATGATGGGGATGCTGTTCTCTGCTGGTGAAAAGAGAGAGGGCACCAGGGGTGTGGCAGTCATCCTGTTACACCCTCTGGTTAAGGAAACCTTAGCCTGAAATAGAAGGGTGGGAATCGAACTGTCGGGGGCTCCGATGACTGCGCTCTTTGTCCCACTCGCTGCGGCGGCGCTGCCAGATTAACGAATATAGAATCCTACTGGGTGGAATGATTAACCTGGCGTGTCGCTCCCTGGCCGGGTTGCGGCGCGACGTTTGGAAGAGGAAAAAAGCTCATTGGGAGTTTTACTCGCACAGAAAATATTCTGAGGGGAGAAGGAAAAAAATGATTGGTCATCTCTCTGAACCAATCAGATTGCGGAGGTCTGATTGGTTATCTCTCTCAACCAATCATTTTTTTCCTTCTGCCCTCAGGACATTTTTGTGCGAGTAAAGCATATTTCAAACTGTGGTGATGCGTTAAAGAGCGTTCTAGCACAGCTGTCCCCGTTGTGACCACGTAGACGATATCAAGTGTGCTTGGACGTTTCTGGCAATGGTGTCGGCGGGCGCTGAACCCAGTCGGTTGTTGGTACTCGGTTCACGTTGGACACTGCCCAGGGGACTTCGTATACATGTTTGCCAGGATCTCCAGCCTGACAGTTTTAGCCAAAGGAATCGCCACTTCATAGCGTCAGTGTGCAAGTTGCCCCGTAGATAGAGGGCACAGGCAGTGGGCGGGCACCCATGTAGGCACATTCACCGTGCACCAACGCTCACTGAAGTCGCCCATCTTAGGCTCTCGCTGGCTTGTTTGGACTTAAATCCCCTGCTCGTTCAATCGGTCACACTTTTTAACTTGTTATGGGGAATGTGCGTATCGCGGCCTCCACATTACAGAATCGGGCGGTTTTTGTGGCACGCCCTTTAAGTAATGCACACAGCAGCACGCCCTTGGAGCACACCAACATGAAACGACACATTTACCTTGCTGGCACTATGCAAATGAAGGGTGAGGCTGGGTGTGGTTTGATAGGAAGGTACGTGAGAGGACAGGCGGTCTGTCACGCTTAATTACCCCAGGGCTTGGCCCGCCCCACATGATGTGAATTGAATTCTCATTTCATAAAGACATCACAATGATTTCTATGGCTGTGCGTCTCTCTCTCTCAAGGCTTTTCACTTTGTAGCATATGTGGGGTAGAGAGTTTCGCTAAACCCAGATTCCTCTGTATTTCTCGACGTTCTACCTCATACTGTAATTTTTGCATGTTAAGCTCTTTTGCACAAATGCACAGATAATATTTCTTGACATCTGCACTTCAAAGTATTTTTTTCTATTATATTGTACCTTGGCATTTTGTATGGACAGCAAAGTAAGAATTTCATTGCACAGAAAAATACACTTTTCTGCAGTACATATGACGATAAACTCTTTGAATCTTGAATCTGATGGTTAATTCTTCACTTACCTTTGATTCTAAGCTTTGAAACTCATTCAGCCACTAAAGGCTTTAGCGCCTCATTTCATGAATCTCACTGCCGTTCAAGCAGTACGCTCGTCGAGGATACTTTTTAAGGTTTGAAAAAAAATGTGCCTCTATACCTAAAGGAAAGACATTCTTTTCAGAGTGAAGACGTCTGCGGGCGACCGGTGGGGGGGTGGGCTACCAAGAAGTAGCGAGAGGGACCCTAATGAAGCGATTCGTGTTTGCTAAACACGGTTACTATGGTGGCTGTGTTTGTGTGACAATATGGATCTAGTGTCAGGAAGCATGCAGATGTGTGTGTGTGAGAGAGAGAGAGATCGAGGGGCACGATTGTACAATCCTGCATGCCTGCTTGCAGGTAGAAACAGATTTTTAGCATTTGGCTCCAGTGTTTTCCCTATGGGAGCCGCTAATATACCTGGACAGATAATAGTGCAGTAGGGTAGTTAGATTGACTGACAGATTTTCCAAGATACGACGCTCTTTGTTTTCGTAATTGCCATAATGAGCCGATTATTTGTTTCCTTGTCGAAGCTCCCAGCCCCGCCGTGCCAGGTGAAGGCCCACGCTGAAGGCTAGAGAAATATGACTCACCCAAAATTTCAAAACATGGCTGCTGGGTGTCTGGGAAAAATGAGGCGGGAACAGAAGTAGCAGCATGCAGAGGTGCCATGTCACAGCTGGCAAAACTCCCGCTACCCGGTATCCCGCCCCCCCCGCCCGCCCCAGCAGGGCTGGAGGGCGAGGGCAGGTATTGCCTTTATTTAATGTCAAATAAAAAATTGCGTGCACATTCACACACACCCAACGTCGTGGGTGACCGTCTTCGAGCGCTTAAGGTATTACTTTTTATGTTTCGTCTTTTTCGATTTTTTCGCGCTCGCCTACAGGAAAATAGCTGCGTGCAAGCGGCGCTGCCTTCATGCGTGAACATGAAGGCTTTCCAACACAAGACTGTGAGTGGGTGAAAGCGAATCCCCACTCGTGTGAGAGTGGGCGGGGCAACACATGCCCTTGACCTCCTAATGAACGTGACAGGATGACAGGAGCCGTTTTCAAGATGAGTTTCGTTACTAACTGTGGTCAAAGTCAGTGGTGTCACCTTCTCTTATCTTATTCGGGTATCGACTTTTCCGGTAATTCAAGGTACGCCTGGGCTCACAAGGTGCCTGTGGTTACCTCCACTTTTGGCAAGCTTTGAATATGGAAATAACATGCAAAATAGCTTGTGAAAACAGAAGCTTTGCAGATCATGCAATTAGGTCATATTCAATAAAAACAAACAATACATTGTTTCCATTCCAATAATCTAAAGCACATCTTTCCAATTCCAGCGTTCCACTTCTGGATTTTGCCTAAAACTCATGCATGGTGCAGATGCCAGGTCTGGCTTAGTTGCTAGCCAACATGAAACGAAAGGTTCGGCTCATGAGGCAGAGGGTGTCCAAACGGCGTGAGCGTCATTTCGAAGCTTAATGTTTCGCTCCAACTTATTTCAATGTGCATCAGCTTGCTACAGTATAACAGACAACAGGCATCTGTTAAAATAAAGTTCTCTGGAATGTCCCCAGCTCTTTGCGGCGGTGATCATCATCATCATCTCGTTCTTTCTTTCATTCTGGCCTTTCAGGTTTTTTCTGTAATCTGCCACCAGGCTTCCAGAACATTAAACAATGGCCTGTAATAATCTTGAAATTAGATGTCAATGCAAATCTATGCCCAGTGTCTCAGGGAGACTGTGTTATGTAACAGCATACAAAAACACCTCTAATTAATATATTGTAAAGACTCCTGCTTTGTTGTAAATGCAGAGGTCAGCTTTAGTGCGATGACTGAAGCTAATGTCATCAGCACTGTTTGGTAAGACTAACAGAGCTACGTCGTGTCACGTCAAGACTCCTGTAATTTATGTAGCCTCTCCTTTTCTTTGTTTTCATGTTGACGCCTCCAGATAACCGACACTGGGGCTCATTCGTCTCCTTTTTAAAAACTTGAATTTCCGTGAAGATGAATTTTGGTTGCACTAACTGCGCTTTCAGAGGAAAAACAAGCACCGCATGAATCCGTGCATAGAGGTGGTATCCCGCACTGTCCATCACAGGAGGCTGAAAGCACAACAGGCCTAAGTCAGCCATTTCGGTAATGATTGACCGCGGGGAGTGAGACCCAGAGTGTAATTTGTTATATCCGAATCTGCAGGGGATTATCAAATTCAAATGTGGGTAAAATCCACCTCCAATGTGGCGCTTTGTGTTCTGCTCTCTGGACTGCGACTGCCCCTGAAGTCTAGGGTGACTTTTGCTGCATTTCGGCCCTGTGGTGCGTGGATTTCCCTGAAGCGGGTAGTGAGCCGCCAAGCTGGGCCGCCGTCCACTCCTCCAATCACAGCCATAAATTCCCTGCGCTATTGACCAATTAGGGGACATTCGGTGTCAGTGTGTGATGTCAGCTGACGCCCTTCACTCATCAAACTGATGTTGCTCAATCAGAATTATGGTGTTTAAAATGCTAGATGTAACTATGACTCTTATGAACCGAAAGACAATTGTGAGTACATATACGAAACCACAGAAATGACAAGGATTCTAAAACTATTATTCAATTAGGCTACTTTAACCACTGAATCTATCTCTGAGAATACATAATCTCTAACCACGGCAAAGCCTTTGGTATTGAAGGCATGCTTAATGCGTTCGTGATTTCACCAGTGAAGTGATCAGTGATGACGCAGAAGAGCAGTGCACATACAGCTGGCTATTATCAACTCCGCTTACACGCCCGTTCAGTCGGCTGCATGAATAAAATGCCAAAGGACTGTTTACAGTTCATATGCAAACGCAAATTAGCGTGAGAGTAAACACCTGCGGAATGACTGACTGTTTATGACCATATTTATGCGCAGCTACCCGTAAGACTGAAGCACTCACCTGTATGTTAAACATCTCAAACAAAAGAGGTTTGGCCCCGCCCATGCGCCGTAACCAAGAATGGGGCGTGGCCTGCCATCTAAAGGACATCCAATCTGAGCCAATCAGACACTTCCCTCGGTTCCAAAAGGTGATGTCACAGTGCTAGTGATTTGCACACCACAATCCATATATATGGTCTGTCTGCAATGCAGGCCCATCCATCCATTTTCTGCAACCACTTGTACTATTCAGGGTCACAGGGGTGGTCTGGAGCCTATGGGTACAAAGCAGGGAACAACCCAGGAGACCACTGTACCTCCGCTACCAGAGGGGCCCCACAGAAATACAAGGTTTAAATGGTAGTAAACACAAGTCTTGTCTAAAGCCGTGTCTCTCAACCCGGTCCCAGACGGTCCGCGTGTTTGCTCCCTCCCTGATCTGAAGGGCATTCCATGGACCAACATGCAAAAGCAGTATCAGCGTCGCTTTGTTCCCGTTTCTCTCCCCATTACAGGTCAACGAAACGATTCAGGTTCAACCAAAGAGGTTCAGCGACCAAACAGGATGCCAGCAAATATGAATATCCAGTCATCCTGGCACCTCGCACGAGCCCATTCTGAGTATTTCCGGGGGCTCGTCTGTTTTCCCAGAAACGCCAGTACTCCGCTGCATTAGCATAGTCATCTTCAGCGTAGCTACGATGAGATGCTAACAAGAAGGTCTGAGAAGGCGTCTCCTGCTGCGAGAGCTCCTGGGGCTTCGCGTGTACGTGAGACACGCCACTCTCACATCACGCCCTCATTTTGCGACAGTTCCCTCATCGTTCGAGTCGGCTCACATCAGGACTCAGAGCTCTCACCGGATTCCTGGGTGACATCTCCATGTATGTGAAGTACGAGCGGACGGTACAGCTCGGCCTGCCAGCTGGCACTGTTCATCTAGACTGCCGCTTCCGTTTAAACAGTCATGCATTGGTGTGCCTGTATCTGCACTGGTTCACAAACATCCAACTGTGAAAATGCGCTCACGATTTCCGTGACATTTCATGAACTTCCAGCCTCCCTACAACCCAACTTTTTCCCGCAGACTTTCTGCCTGAAAGGCGCTATAATTCTAAGGAGACCACACCAGCAAACCTGATCTAGATTAGCTCGTGTTTGAGCCGGGGTCTGAGAGATGATAGCCATCCTCCAATTAGATAGACATGTTTGGATGTCACAAATTTGCCACTTCACAGAGAGAGATGAATCTAGCCTTTGGCAACTGAATTTCCATTCTTTCTTTAGAGTTAAGCTTATTTTAGTCTTCGAATATACCAGAGTTTGCGGAGGTTCCTGCTGAACAAACGCGAACAAAATTTCGGCGATTTTTCTGGAAGAAAATGTTTCTTCTCTATACCAGCTGACCAGCTTGTCAGATCTTAGGCAGCTGTGTTCTGCAGAATCAGCCAGTTAAAGATTAGCATGGAGAAATGCCCGCACAGCAAATCTGGTAAAGCTTTTCCGGGGCCTTGGTGACTGGTAGCTCATTTAGCACTGTTTGTCCCGTCAGACAGGCGTGTTGAGGCAATAAGGTGTTGCTCTAATGAGTTCTGTAAATAATGTAGTGAATAAAGACAGTGAGGCAAACCCAACTTGGCCAAACATATCCCTAGATGCACATTATTATTATTATTATTGTTATTATTATTATTATTATTATTATTATTATTATTATTATTATTTGGAATCACTATCCTATGTAAGCTACAGGGCTTTGGTAACAAGACACAACATACAGTGTCTAGTCCCTCTCTTGCTCTTTCTCTATCCATGCGGCTGTAAGCTAACAGTACGTGATTTGCGCCAATCTTCCCTGGTATGCCCTTCAAACACAATGCAATTCCAGAGAATTTCCTCTAAATTACTCCTTTCTGACAGGCATACCATTACAATATACATACAGTACAGGCATGTAGCCATGGATGAAAATTATGGGTTTGACAGCCCCCCCACCCTACTCCACCCTACCCCAATTTATCTTTGGCTGTGGGCCTCTATAATGGAAAGTTATTTAGAATGCATACCTTTAGTTGGGTAGGAGTCAAGCATTGCATGCGAGAGAAAATTACTAAATTCATTACATATACTTCACTGGAGTATAGTGGCAGTTTTCTGTGAATCATGTAGTGCGTTATGTTACCTGTCAGATTGAAGATACCAGCAGTCCACAAATAGATGAAGACAGGGCACGTTTGTCCACAAAATGGACTGTGGGAGACCCCAAAGGGCAGGACAGATTGAGTTCCGGGAGACTCTTGTTTGTTTAGCGCACTGTGCCTACCTGAAACCGTGTAACAATAAGGGAAGGTGGAGGTAAATTAACAAATGTGAAATACCGCAAGGACTTGAGCTTTGCGGGAGATCTGGCCTTAATTAAAACCGCTTTAAGTTTACCCAGGTGCCTAGGCGACTAAGACCGAAAATCGCGGACACCCAAAGCTAAACCGCGATGCTCATTCTGACTCCTGCGACAGTCACGCAAATTAATTACGACGAATTCGTTCGTTCTCTGTTTCCCTGCGCAGGCCACAGATGAGAGACGGGAAAGAGGCCAGCCTCGGATCGCACCTTGATGAGCCACAAGCTGGGGATCATGGCGACAGGTGGAGTACTAGCCTCGGGGGACAAGGAGCAGTCAGCCCGGGCTGGCCCGCTCACAACACGTTTCTCACTGGCGCATTCATTTCTTTATTTATTTCATGGACAAGGTTTATCGGTTCCCTTCGCGCGATCACAGCTGCAGTATGTTTGCGTTTTGGTCACTGACATCTTTTATGCCGGTCCGTGCGGTATAGATCCGGCTTGGCTTTGAGGGAACTGCCGAATAGGCGTTAACCACACAGTAATAAAGCAGACTTCATTCCTGATACATCCAATGTGCTGTAAAAAGGCGTGGTAAAGATCTCTTAGTTCCCATAACACCAAATCGAAACGCGCCTCATGGCCACCTCCCTCCCAGTGCAATTCTCTGGATCGCCCCCCCCCTCCCGCGTCGTATCATCAGTCCGGGGCCGCGATCGCCTCTCCGGTATGGCACCGCCCGTGTCCCCGCCCTCGCCTCCCGCGGCGATCGTCCGGCTCCCCGCCCCAGAGCTCGCCCCTGTCGCAGTCATGTGACCGGCGTATGATGTGCTCTGGATTTTTTTTTTTTTTTTTAAACAAAGTAAAGCCTCCAGCCTCGTTACTTTGTGAAACTTTTTTCTCTCCTTGCGAGAGGCGAGCGAGCGCCTGTTTGTTACTTTCAGACGCGCCTTGGGCTCGGACGGCGCCGGCCGATGTCGGTGCTTCGGCGGCTACGCAGCTCCCTGCGCCAGGCTTTTCCGATCGGACCGCAACGCGGCTGGTAGATGACAGCGGGACCTCTGGTTCTGCTGCCCCGGACACTGGACCGTAAACCTATTCATACAATTTCAACGTAAGTTCCTCTATAATCTACATTATCCTAAATTAAAAGCTGCGCAATTTATAAATTGTACATAATGTTTGGCATATTAGTATAGGCTACGTAATAATAATAATAATAATAATAATAATAATAATAATAAAAAACAGAATGAATATATGTGCGATTCGTATATAAATTGTGTAATGCTTTTATTGTCGCTGTTTTTTATTAAATGTCCTGTTTCCCGGGATCAGCTGCCATCCCCCATGTATAAACGTATTATCCGACGTATTTATGGCACTTAGGGGCTTTTAAAAATGCTCATGATGAGTGGATTCTCCAAAATGGACGAAAATGGCCGAGGTTTATGAAAAAGCGACTCTTGGGTTTATTCCCGTCTGTTGGGGTTTTTTTCCTTCCCGGGGGTCCGGTTCGGGCTCACTGTCTTAAGCGGACATATTAATCCATACATGCGCATTAAATGGACACTTTGCCTGGTTTGCCGGCTAAAACTGTGGTACTTCGTTAATCTTGTATAAAGACAAACATAAACGAAACGCCGGACGCGGTGACGCGCCTGAGTCTTGCGCTGTGCTCTTACTGTAAAGTTATCCCTGTTTAACCTGTAGCGTTGAAAACCGGGACACCGGTGATATAAGAGCCTGTTTCTACGAATCACATGCCGTTTGCGGTTTTACGTGCCGTTTGAGATGTTAAATAACACAGAAGGAGAATCGGGGATTGTTTGAGGGACTTCATGTGTAAGGCATGGATGGTGTCATTTGCGAGCGCGAAGGGTGTGTCGCTGGCTTTCATCCCGTTTCATGTTATCATGCGAGTTACCAGGCATTGGGAGAATGGCCGGCCATGTTTGCCAGCGGCTTCCTCGCCATTGATACTCAGGTCTGCAGTCCCCCGGTGTCTGTGTGGGTCCTGCTGACGGCATGGCGGCGTGTAATTTCTCTCTCCCGCTGATGGCTGCGGGACTGCCTGTGCAGGGTTAACGCGAGGCGCTCTCTTCACTGCTGTAAGACAAGCCAGGTCTCTGTCAGGTTTTATTTCGCTGCTTCTCCACCCCCCCTCCATCATGTACGGTCGGGTGAGCGCTGCGGTCTGTCCTCCCCTCTCCCCCCCCCCCATCTCCCCCTCATCAGCGTAGCTCTGCATCCTCTGCTTTTCGTTTCAAGGCCTGGGTTTGCGTCAGACATTCCATTTGGCACATGCAGGCTCCTTTCCTGTTTGGAGTCTCTGGAGGGCGGGCCAGGTGGGAGGGATAGGGGGCTGGGGGCTGG
>JAODLC010000054.1:1799862-1832211 GCA_026781145.1 Hippopotamyrus pictus | reverse complement strand
ATGTAATGTCCCCATGGCAACCAGTAGCCGTGATGAGGGCGGTCAGTCTGTGACATGGTGAGGCTGATAACCGGTCTCCGTCCATCCAGCGATCACTAATGCCCGTCGTCAGGAGACGGCACTGCTGCGGAAGGCTCTGTCGGGGCCTCTCACCTGCTCCCGTTACGCAAACGGGCGTTCTGTCATCTCCGTACCCCCTGGTGGTTCTGTGTTTCGCCGCGGCAGGAAAGCCCTCCCCGTCAAACACGGCCATCTGAAATCTGGCAGAGCCCCCGCTGGCATGTCGCACCGAGGCAGGGCGGTGGGGGCGTCGTGGCTATGAGTTCAGTGCCGACACGCTGCTCGCCGTAACTGCCGCTCTGCCGCCGTACGGGAAAAGCTTCATTTATGAGAAATGCATTGGGTAATGAAGGTCTGATTCCGCCCCCAGAGCACGTCATTTCACAGGGACGCTACACCTATGATAAGGTCGCCGGTTCAGATCCCACGGATGGCAGAGTGATGACACCAGTGGGCCCCTGAGCGAGGCCCTTAACCACCTATTATTACTGTCTGTCCTGCTTTCTCAAGAGAAAATGTTTGACGCTTTGGATAAATGAGTCAGATTAATAAATAAAAATAATGTCAAAGAGAATCCCCTTCCCCAAACCTCTCCTGGCTGTTTCTCTGACGCCCTGCTCTCCCCTTCTTATCACCTCCTCCTGCGCACCTCCACCTTCTCCTCCTGCAGATGTACCAGAAGTTCCCCAGCTTGAAGTCCCAGACGGAGACCATCAGGGTGCTCTTCTCCCCCACGCCCCCCGGCGCCGTGGGTCCCCTTCAGCTGAATCAGCACCAGCAGGACATCCATGACCTGCAGGAGCACCAGGCCGCCATGACCCGGCTGCCCAGCGCCAGCCCCTCGCAGCTGGAGCCCGTGGACCTCTCCCTCACCAAGCGGGGCTCCCCTTCCTCGTCCCGTGGCTCGCCGGTACCCCTCATCTCCGGCCTGTCAGGGGCGCATCACCAGTCCAAGCGGCTGGGCCCGGTGTCCCCGCACGGGGCCGGGTCCCCCCCGCTCCGCCACAGCCCGGCCGACGTTCCCCTACCCTTCCCAATGTTGACGCAGCTGCTCCCGAACGCGCCCCCAGGATCCGGCATGATCCCGGTTCTTCCCAGCGTCATGCTCCAGCCGCTCTCCATCCTCTACCCCTCCCCCCTTTCCCTGCCTCAATCCATCATAGTGCCCCCCCTCCCCGGGGAAGATCTGCACCCCCACAGGCAAGGTGAGCCGAGCTCTCTTTCTCCATCGCCGCGGCTCTTTGTCACGCTCTAAGATCGATGTGTTTCGACTTGAGATCAGCAGCGATGTGGCCTTTCCCGTCATGCCGCAGGATCTCCCATGAGGTCCGCGGACCTGTGCCAAGAGCCCCACCATATGCTGAAGCCCATCAAGTGCGAGCCGCCCGCGGAGCACCACCAGGACGCCCTCGGCGAGGAGGTGACCTCGGTCATCTCCGCACCCCGCCTGTACGCCGAGTAAGTCACCGTCTTGTAGTTTGTCCGGTGACGGACACAACTTGATAATTCGTGGGACAAGGTTTCGAAATCCATTTGGGGTCCCTTACCTGGATTACCGTGGCTCTGATCCGGCCATGTCCGTAGTCCCTCATGTCACCCCCTGTTAGCGTTCACGATTAACCATCACGCCTATTCCCATGAGACACGCCACCCACGCTTTTAGGACAAACTCCTCGACACTAGAGTCTCTGGTCAGGTTTGTCCTCCTCTCTCTGGTAGGGGGTGGCGGTCCCCATGTTGCCGCAAGAGTGGCACAAACCCAAACTCACGCCTCCGTTCTCTTTCGAACTGAAAGTGTGGCCCCCGCAGTTCTGCGCTGGGATCTGTCGGCACCTGCCCACCTTCGGCACGGCGGTGGGGGGGCTGTGGCCATCCGAGGGGGGCATGGGGAACCAGTGTGGGCATGCCCAGTGCACTTTTCTGGCACCTTCTCTTAATCCACGGATACTGATGCTGTTTTAGGGCTTATATATACACTGAGTCTACAGTGAACATATACAAACATATATGTTATATATGTACAGTACTGAGCAAAAGTTTTGGGCAGGTTATGAAAATGATGTTCAAATGATCTTCGTGTTTGTATAAAACTATAATATTTAGTGTGTCAGCTTTGCCATTTCAAAATTTCTCCTAAAGTCGACCCTGTATTTGCAGGAATCGTCTAATAGACCTGTGTGTTTTTTGACTTGACCACTAGAACACCTCAGATGTATATGCAGTATCTCATTGACTTTTTAAAACCTCTTCAATGAATGAATTAAGCTAGCCGGTGGGGAAATGTAACAAATACGTGGAACGGCAGAGGTGCCCCTGAGGAGGTTTGGGAACTGAAGTGGTGTTCATCTAGCCGTCTATCATGATACCAGTACATTTTTGGAGAGCGGAGGAAGTACTTGTCAGTCTTTGTTGTGTTACTCTTAATTTTCAAATGTCCTGATGTTGTGTTTTTTTTTGATCTGAGCACATCTGTACTTACTACCCAGATAAACAGCTTTAAACATTTCCTCTGACTGCCTGAGACTTTGGCACAGTTCTGGATGTCCGTGGGCATCATAAAGGAGGGAAAGTTAGGATGGAATCATGGGGCCCAGAGCGACAGGGGCCCTAAAAAATTTGGAATTTAATTGGATTGGTCTGCATAGGAGACCCAATATGATATGCTTTAATCTGTAGGGGCGTGAGTGTGTGTGTGTGTGTGTGTGTGTGTGTGTGTGTGTGTGTGTGTGTGTGTGTGTACATATACTTCCATACTGTGTCAGCGCTTCTGTTGGAATAATCAGGACAAAATAGTGGAATTGGCCACTCTAGCACAGGCAGTCCCCAGATCCGGTCCTTAAGTCTGTCATTAAATGCCATTTGTACACAAGTCGCAGAAGTAATACAGTGTGTAATAGCGACAATAACGATACAGTAATAATAAAACTGACTAAATACGGTACCTTGAGCTGACGGACTGCTTAAGCCTCGCAATATTTTCATGAGTGTCACGTAGTGCGTGCGCTCGTTGTTATAAACCGTTGTATTTAACCATAATTTTTAATGTAATAGGCTTCATGGCAGTCCGTTTGTAAGTACAGCCGGTACGTTGTTGTCTGCGAATCGGTGTTTTAACCCGGGGATTGCTTGTACGGGAATGTTACACCATTTTATTCTTTCGGTACTAAAAGTGTGTCAAAACGACAAGAGAGTTTCCTTCATCTGATAGCAAGACTGTTACTCAACAAAAGTAGTGTTTTTCTAACCTGGATGCCAAGGTTTGTATTTTCCCATGACATCCTATTGAGGAATATGTTGTATCCTGGCTATAAAAGGGACATATCAAACAGCATTATTTACACGATAATTTGCTTTCCCTGCTGCCTCTCTCTGATGCCTTGATTTTATCTCCCAGCATGCACCAGTCAGACACCGTGTCTCCATGTGTTCTGGGAGCACTGACGTGGGCGGGGGATCTGATTGGCTGTTTTCGCTGAGAGTTCATGAGGTGTTTGTCTTCGGCGCGTGTGTCAGCTCCATGCTGAAACTTGAACTCCTCAGATTGAACTCTTAACCGAAAACAAGCATTGTGTCATCGTGTTTGCGGAGGAAGGTGGAAGGTCAGTTTTACACGCCCTGTGGGTGTGGTGCCAATCTACTTTTAGACCCCAGCGTTACACAGAAAAAGGGCTGCACCCGAGAGAGAGAGAGAGAGAGAGAGACACAAAGACGGAGACAGAGAGCGAGTCACTGGGAGTGGCAGGAAATGTTAATTACAGTGTTTGTATGAGGTGTGGTGGGAGCCGTGGGGGGGTGTGTGCACACTTGTTTACCTCGTGATATTGTTAGCGTTTAAATGCAGAAAAAACATCTCGTTTAAAAGAAAATGCTGGAGTGGAGCTCAGAAATTAATTTCTAACATAAAGAATGAATTGGAAAGTGAAATGAACTGTCCCTGACCCAAGCTGTATTCTATGCTTGTGTTATTGTGCGGTAGGTTTATAAGGTGTGTAAATTGCGGTCGTTTTGGAGACCTCTAGTGGCTGTAGAGAAAAAAAACGCACCTATTAATGTCTGAATGCATTCTACGTCATGTTGCCAATCTGTATCGATATATCTACAGCCGATGGCTTATGAACAGGGCTTGATTAGATCTGCTCCCAAACTCTAGGAGCAACAGTCCGTCGGTGATAAGGCTCTGCGGCAAGCATCCGCCCCCGGCAGAGTCCCCAGACACCCTAAAGAAGCGCCGTGTTCACCGCTGTGACTTTCCTGGCTGCAACAAGGTGTACACCAAGAGCTCGCACCTCAAGGCTCACCGACGCACGCACACAGGTAAACGACCTGCCGGCGTGTGGATGTCTGCAACCCGGGGGGTCTTTAATCTGCACTCTGAGGTCTTGGCCTAAGACTGTCTCCACCTCTCGCGTGCAGGCGAGAAGCCCTACAAATGCATGTGGGACGGCTGCACGTGGAAGTTCGCCCGCTCCGACGAGCTCACCCGCCACTTCCGCAAGCACACCGGCGTCAAGCCCTTCCAGTGCCCCGACTGCGAGCGCAGCTTCTCCCGTTCGGACCACCTGGCCCTGCACAAGAAGCGCCACCTGCTGGTGTGAGCCAGGAGAGCACCTTCCTCCTACCACCCCGTGCTGGCCACATATCCACGGGACCATAAAGGCCACTCCGACACCTGTGACGGTACTCATTTGGGGTTTTGCCCAAGGTGGGGACACATGTCCCTACAACGGAAGACCCTCCTCCATTCACCTCATGTCACTTTTTGTCCCCTCGAACTCTGACCCGATGACCACTGCATTAGATGCGTGTCCCCATCCCTGTGCCCTCCCAGCCCAGCCCTCAGATGGCACAGATGCTCAGCTGGCATGAGCAGACTCTGCTGGCTGGAATCGCACGGGAGACGGGCATGACCTGGACATCGGGCATGAAGTCCAGGTTGCACCTACACAATGTGAATCCTTTCCAAGACTATGCAAGCGTTTCTCTTTCATCCGGAGGGCTTAAATGAAATTTATACCTTTTTCTATAGTTAGCAGTGCAGTAATACGTTTTATACTCGCCACTGAGCTGTGTTCTAGAACTTTCTACACAACATGCATGTCGCAAGTGTCACCCAATCAGTGGAGGATTCCTGCCTCTCTGCTGTGACATTGTCAGAATGTCCGCGATATGACAGACGTGAGCAGAAACAGATTCCTCTCACCGGCAGGAGGAAACCTTCAGTTTAAATTTCGTGCAGAAGCCTGAGCACTGCATCTGCCAGCCTGAAGGACCGTGTCTGTGGGCTTCTACCGCATGTCGCGCATCATTCCCAGGCTTTGGCGCCACCTATTGGGAGCCGTCGGCATTGCTCTTCAGTTCCGCTGTGCATTTTCACTCGAGTCAAGTCAGCAGCTGTGACGCTGAAGATTTCCTTTCCTTTGTGGGCCCAAGGTCTGACTTGGGCCCTTCCTGTCCGTTTAGCGAGGGCGTCCGCTGGCCCCGTGTGGCTCCTGGGTCAAGGGCTTCCTCTTCCTCTGGACCTCCAGGGTCTTCCTGTTGGCTGCCAGTGACGGGATCAAAGGCTCCGCCCACAGAATGGCTCTCCACATACTGCTTGGCGGATTTTACCTCGTAAAATGTGAACCGTGTCATCTGGGCATTATTGTTGTGTTGCGAGGTATTTAGGCTGGTTATGGGGAAGCAATAGTGTGTATATTTCATTGTGTCTCTTTCTTTTTCTATATGACATTTTGTTAGGTAAAGTAAAGTGCAAAGAAGGGACAAGCTTGTTGGTATAGCTGGTTGTTCTATAGTTATTTAGGTTAACGGGCCAGATTCATGCTGTATGCTGTTGTAAAGCAGGAATATTCCATAGATAACACATTATGAGTTTACTAATCTCCAGTGATTAATCTGATGTTAAGATATGAGTAATAATACTTTTTCCTTCCCTTTAAATGCCACTTAAGGGCAAAACGTTGTGCGTTTTCAACATACTCAAACCCTAAATCACCCGACCGTAAATATTTTTGAAGGTATTCCTAAAATAAGTAATTTTTTTTGCACTTTAATATCGTTAAAGAGCCAAATTCTCATCCTGGTTCCCCCCTACAACCTGTCTGAGCTGCATGTAAAATGTTAAATTAGGTGACCGACACTTTACAGTTCAGAATGGCATATCATGCTGCCCTCTCTCTACGCTAGCGGTTGTACTGTGATGCTGAAACAAACGCAACTTATAAAGTATACATAAATTACACAATTGTTACTATGTGTGTGCATAGCTTGTAACCATGTTATCTTGATACTATAATCAAACGTTATGCTGCAGTAATATACCGCAAACACAAAGCTACAAGTGAGTGATTTTTGACAGAGTTTTTACCAGATAACGTCAGAAAGAAGGCATTGTGTTGGAGCAGAATGTCCAGTGTGTCTGCGGTCGCGTTGCTATGGGTCCTGCGACAGTGCAAACGTTTCCACTCGCAAATATATATTTTGTAGTTCTTTTTTAAAGCTTTTCTTGCAAATTTTTTTTTTAAAACAAAAATTGTAATATATTTTGTTAAGACTGAATGGGTTATTAAAGGTTTTAAAGCATGATTTTTTTTTTTTTTTTTTGCATTGTATCACAAAGAATTTTATGCATTTCTGTAAAGATGTGAATTTTGTACTGAGCTCTTTTCCTATAAAGATCTTTTAGGTTGGCAGTTCGAAAGGGAACTTTGTAATGACATGATGTCATATCAAACTGTGAAGAGAAATACAGAATGTACAGTTTTATATGAACATTCTAGCTTAATGTATTACTATAAATATATAATAAACGCTTTACAATACTGCATTTGATACCCGATTCTTGTTTACCTTCTTTTACAGTATTTTCCTTATAAGGAAAAGAGTGGCTTGAGTCTAGAGCCTCCCGAATTTTCAATCTCTCCTTGCCTGTGACTCACTTCTGCCATCTTTCAGGCTGATTACATCACGCTTGTTTATGACAGAGTTTTAAATAGGTTTTGCCTCATTTTTTCAGAGTGACGTTTTATCGGGATTAAATGTTAGTTTAACAGTTTAGCAGTTTTTTTTCCAGTCTAAGCAAGTTAAGTGATGCATGTAATTGTTTGTACATGCTAAGACCCATATCAAGGTATTTTTCAAAATGTCACGGTCTTAATTATGAAGCGATTTTTCACAGAGTAAGAGGACTTGTAAGAGTTTGGCTTTTTCCATATGTAGTTCTGTTTTGACCATACTGCTACAATTTGGTATTAAAAGTGGGCTCGTCCGGGATTTGAACCCGGGACCTCTCGCACCCTAAGCGAGAATCATACCCCTAGACCAACGAGCCGCGATTGTAAACATAGTGGCCACTTCACCTCAAAAATTATGCCACGTTTTCAAAGTTACAGTAAGTGGTCCCTTCAGGAAATGTGACTCGACGCTGCCATCTAGTGTTTATAATAAGATATAACCATATGAAATAAGTAAGTGTAACTAGATGTCCTCCTCTATTTGAGGGATAAACTATGCGATTATACCTGAAAATATCTCAGAACGAGGAAACTCAATCCTTTTAATTTACAAAGAATGCTATGACCTTTAAGTTACATCCACTTCTGGTTAATTAGTTAAAATGGGAGATCAAGCCAGTACATTTGGAATGGGACCGACAAGTATATTTGTCATAGAGACTGTGATATCTTTTATCCTGGATCTTTCACTCTTTAGTAAATTATCAGAGAAAGAACGTGACGCCTGTACCCTACACACATCCGCGGACCCAAGTCTATCATGTGAGCTGAGCCACGTTGGCCGCGCTGGAGTGCAGAACTCAGCGCAGTTCAAAGTGCTAGATCAGCAATGTAACGGCGTGTTTCCAAGCTAAAGCGTACCGACCCAGCGCTTTACTGGCCCTCTGACATACCGGGTGGACCGGTGGACTCCCCAGTCAATAAAACTTAAGGTGGAGGGCGCCGAAATCCAGGGCCGTGGTTGATCTCAGTCCAGCCATGCACTGAACATCCATTTAGTTGGTTTGTCTAAAGATGGTACAGTTAGACGCATGTGAAGAACGTCATAATTGCATCCAAGAGGAACATGTAATGAAATGAACATCAGACAGAAATAAACAATATCAGTTATATTTCCATACCAAAACTACTGATTTTAAGCATCAGCGTCTTATAGACCTAATACGCTGGAGTTATTCGAACTTTCTGCTGAGGTTAGGCTGGACAAAAAAAGGGCTCGTCCGGGATTTGAACCCGGGACCTCTCGCACCCTAAGCGAGAATCATACCCCTAGACCAACGAGCCAGTTGTTTGCAGATGTTCCATGATGCTAGAAAATGGACCGTCTTCAGGAGGTGACCCGTCATTTGATTCTCCTGATTTGACTGTCACACTTATGTCGCCAACTAGTGTAAATCCGTCGCTAAAAAAGCCACGCTCAGGGCAGACAAAAAATTCCTTTCATGCCCAGATTTTATCTGGACTATAATAGGATGTTTGAATTAAGTAATATCGCAATTTTTAGTTATAAAACTTAAAACTGCTCCATGTTGTTTTGTTTATAAAGACTTTGCTCGATTGTTTTAACGCTTTTATGAAGTAGGGTGGCTACTTACAGAGAAAGGTATTTTTAAAGCCAACACAACTACCATAAAAGTCTTCATCTCATGATGACAGTTTGGAACATGCAAGCTAGCTGTTTTGCTAAATAACCTTAAATAGCAGATACTGATAGGTATATTAACCAGTTAAAATTATCAAAGATCACAAAAGTAGAATTTCTTTCCAGATAGTACTTTCGCCTCAGATATGTGCATATGTTTCAGTTTCCCTCGATCGACATGTTAAAAGGCGTTAAATGGTTTTATTAAAACGCCCGGCAATGACCATCGGGCAAGTGCGCATGCTCATCCGGGGCGAGCAGCAGCTCCCGTGTGACGTCACGCCCACAACACGGGCACGAGCTGCCGACGTGGCGGGGAAGGCAGGGCGGAAGGCGAGGGCTGCAGCTGCAGAAAACATCCGTGCGTTTTAATTAATCTGAACCCAGAATGACTTCTGTTTAAAGTTCTACCGAGTGTTTCTGTAGGATTCATGCACGGACTCCAGCGGCAGAATTCACAAGTAAGTCATTTCACAAACAAGATTCTTCTTAGTTGCTGAAAAATATTTCCCAGTGGATATTATTTATTCATTCGGCACGTGCCAGCCTACACGATTAACGGGAAATAGTATATGACGATGAATGAATCACAGCGCTATGCGGGTAAACTCTTCTTTTATAGCTTGTCGGTACTTTTATATAGACGTTTTGAGTAGCCTCCCTGTTGTTGAGTTATAGCCTGATATTTGCAGTGAGATTTCCGTCCAACTATAGTACAGCTTCTTTACATTTGCAATCTTCTAACAATGTATGTTATACTTGATGTTGATATCCAATATATGATGTCGCATTGTTTCAGCCGACCTTTTATTATCCGACTAAGGGAGTTGACAGTGATTTTGAACGATTTTGACCACACGGCGTCGCCCTAAATCCATATGTTAATAAGAGCTAATGCCCAATGCAGGGACGGTGGCAAGGAAAAACTCCCCAGTAGGAAGAAACCTTTGGACTCTAAGGGGGAGCCCAAACTCCTAGGGTCGGCGAAGTAAGTCACAAATAGCCAAGTCCCAGTTTGTAAAGTAAAACTATGTATAGTCTAGGTATAAACAGTTGAAATTCTATGAGGTATTTTGTAGTGCGATATGGAGATAAGAAGGCTCTGGCAGGTCTAATTAACTATGGCAGCTTAACTAGGCTGGGGGGGCACAGGCATGAGGAATCCCTGAGCACCAGTACTGCAACAGCACATGGGACACTTGAGAACGTGGGTGAGAACTAGCGATCAGCTTTGTCACCATGCATGCTAGACTAAACAAGTGAATTTTTAGCCTTGACTTAAGTATTGGGAGTGAGTATGAATCTTGATCACTTGCTGGTAGTCTATTCCATAACACTGGAGTCTGTAACGGGATGTTCTGCAACCAAACGACAACCATTCCACTCTAGTCACTGCCAGGTAGCCCGTCACTTAAGAGCGAAGCAAACGAGGGGTGTTATATGGAACCAGTGAACTGTTAATTTACTCTGGTGCTAGATCTTTCAGTGTCTCATAGATAAGCAGTAGTACCTTGTAGTCAAAACAAGACCTAACTGGGAGCCAGTAGAGTGAGGACAGTACAGGACTGATATGCACATGTTTCCTGTTCCTTGTTTGAATTCTTGCTGCAGTGTTCTGCACCAACTGTAGTTTATTTAATGATGCAGAGGCACCACCCAACCAATAGGGCGTTGCAGTATTCCAGTCTACAGCTTATGAAGGTGTGTGCGAGCTGAAGTGAGAGCATTGTTCTTTTTTTAACCTTTTAACTTTATTTACATGAGCATCCAGAGACCGAGCTGAGGCAAAAGTGACACCAAGGCTTTTAACTACTGTACTTACATTGACTAGGCAGCCATCAAGATTTATGGTGTCAGCAACACGCTGGGCTGTTCTCAGGCCCAGTAGGAATACCTCCGTTTTGTCAGGATTTACCAGAACGAAGTTCCCGGACTTTTAGCTTCTGACTTAGCAAATCTTTCCTCAGTCTTTGACAGCTGTGACAGCTGATCTGTTTTAACAGATATGTACAGCTTTTGTGTCGTCTGCATAACGACACTATGTTTCCTAATAATTTCATCAAAGGGCAGCTTGTATAAGGCAAACAGTAGTGGGCCCAGGACAGAGCCTTGCGGGACCCCATAACTCACACCAGTGGATTCATCGTTCACATGGACAAACTGGTGATGCTTGCCTTTTCACACCAACCAAAGACTCTAGCCATGCTCATAAACTGGTACTTTTTTATCCCCATGGGGAAATTATCTTTACGCCTCCCCCAACTCGTTCTCCGTAGGGAAGAGCAAGCTAGCCAGGAAGGGCAGCCACCTGTTACGGCACCCAGGGAGCTGGGGGTTAAGGACCTTGGCCAAGGACTCACAGATGTGACGAGGCCAGGCTCAAACCGGCGACCTTCTGCTCACAGGCACAGAGGCTTAGCCCACTGAGCCATACGCTGCACCACATAAATGTCATAATGAAATGTCATGGTCAGCAGTATCAAATGCTGTGCTTATTTCCAGCAGAACCAACAGGGACACGCAATAATCAATAATCAGCAGCCATAAGCAAATCATTCATGGCTTTCTCTAGTGTAGATATATTAAACTGCAACAGAGCTTCATTTTTGAATGTTTAAATTATGTACCTTTAAATTAGTTGCATTAAGTCTAGTCCCAAAAGACACTGAATTAATTTAGTTGACTTCAGCCTATGAATGAATATGATGGTACCTAGTAGCTACTTTTTGTTCCACTTTGTCCTTACAGAGAGCACCATGTCGGAGAGTGACCTTAAAGACACTCCATCTCCCGAGACCAAACAGCCACTGTCAGAAGTTCATCAAGGTGACCTCTGTATGAGTGGAACAGGGTCCCAAGACCCATGCCCTCAGTCTGTGTCAGAGCCCTTGCTGGATGTTGAAAAAAGCCAGCTGACTGCTGGGGTGAATGAAGAAGAACCTTTTGTCCAGGAAACGAAAAGGATTCAGGAGGGCCAATCAAATGCAGAAGAAAGTCACATGACAGAGTGCAGCGAATCAGTGAGCTTGGAGGGAGACAGCACTGTCAGAGATGCTGGAGAGACAGAAGTCCATGGGGTGGAGGTACGGTGCTTCCATGTCGTTGCGAGCTTTGGGCCGGAAGGCTCTGTCAGCACGTTTATTGAGTAAAACCTTAGGTACTTACAATACACCTAAGCTGGTGAACACCTGACAAGTGGGTGGCCTGTTTACCTTTGATTTAATATGTAAACTGCACAGAAGAAATATGGAAAATAACCAACATGGCTGAATGAGAGTTCATGTCTGCCTGAGCTGGTTCGTGTTTATATCTTGCTATAGGGGGCTTCAACTGAGAGCAAAGTCAAGGGTTGGGGATCCTGGGGATCCTGGGGGAAGTCACTCCTGACCAGTGCCACATCTACAGTGGGTGAGTCTCTGTGAGCTGGTCAACTGTCTGCCCCCCCCACCCCCCACCCCAGCCATGGTGTCACTGGTGTGAACCTCAGTCAGTGTAGGTCATATATTCACTGTGTGGGCCCTGTACCCCAGGACACGGGATCAGTGCCGTGAAGGAGAAGGCGGGGGTGTCGCTGCGTGTCCACAAGACCTCGGTGTGCGAGGAGGCCATGGAGACCGAGGAGGAGAGTGCAGCAGAGACAGGTGACTTTGGGGGCGTGTTAGAAAGGCAGATTCCCACTGTCGTCTCCTGAAGGTGGCAGCCGGCATTGAGAGTTAAGCAGACCTTCAGGAGCAGCTTCGCTATCGTCACTTGTTCTGCGTGCCCTCCTTTGCAGAGCTGGGTTCTGCTGCAGACCCTGTTCCCTCTCCCACGCGGGGTGTCTTCTCCACCATCACCAGTGCCTTTCAAAACACAGTAAGTTACCATGATCAGCAGCCATATGAAAATGCAGTTCCTTTAAGGCTGGGTATAATTATCTAAACTGCATGGAACGTGGCCACAATGTTCTAGCACTGTTACCTTGTCAGCCAAGTAAGACCATTATTAATTAGTTGGTCCCGCCTTCTCTAGTTGCTTGGTCTCACCTCCTCTACAATCTGATTGGTTCAGAGAAATAACCAATCATTTTTCCTTCTGCCCTCAGAACATTTTTGTGCCAGTAAAACTCCCATGAGCTTCTTCATGTTTCCTCATGAAGGGCAAGTCTGTGATTACTGGAGGTCTTGACGCGCTGGAGTTCATTGGCAAGAAGACCATGACCGTCCTTGCGGAGAGTGACCCCGGCTTTAAGAAGACCAAGACTCTCATGCAGAGGACTGTCTCTCTATCTCAGGTACTGGGCAAACCAGCACTCGACTCCAGGCAAGGACAGAGGAGCATTCCAGAACATCCATTCTGGGAGAGCCCTCTGTTCCATAAGGATCTTAGCACCTCAACCATGATATCCTACCCAGTTCACTGCAGCTGACATGGGTTGTGTGAATTCTTTTGAGTGTGTGGGCTGTCTATTCAGAAGGATGGTCAGAGTTCAGCTCTCTGTAAGAACAAAGCAGTTTCCTACAGTGATTCGATTTTGCTTTCTTGTAGTATCTCTCTCAAGGTCCTTTAGCGGGAACACTTTTTTCTTTCTTGGCGCTTAAAAAGCAAGGTTTAGATAAGGGACTGCTTTGCAGTCTGAGCAGTGACCACACCCCCTGCAGATGCTGAAGGAGGCCAAGGAGAAGGAGAGGGAGCGCCTGAGCCACCAACCCATCAGCGAGCCCAGCGCCCACTACGGCATCCTCTTTGATGACTACCAGGGCCTGTCCCACCTGGAAGCTCTGGAGATCCTGTCTGATGAGAGTGAGGCCAAGGTCAGCTATGGGTAATCTCAGCCAATCCGCATTCAGTCTCCCCATTCCTCATTGGTGGATTCCAGGCTCCCCATCTGCAGAACAAACTCAGACAGAGCTCCTTCGGTATGTGATGTCTAAGAGCTTGATGAACTCACTAAATTAAGGGGTGCTAATTATTTTGTTAAATATTTTATTTGGAAGCTCAGATTTCAGCTGATGTGCCATATTTTACTTGTTAATTGGTACCCAAAGTCACTTTCACAATAGCGTCATGTGGATGAAAGGATCATCCTTGGACTCCTGGTATGTCTCCAGGTTCAGGCTGAGCTTTCTTCTCTGGAGGGGGAGCCGTTAGAGGTCCTCAAGAGAGAGCTGATCACCATCAAGGACATCTTTGTGGAGAAGGACTCTGGGAAGGAAGACGAAGCAGAAGAAAATGGTGACCTATATTCAATCTTTGAATGTCCTACTTGTGTCTGTAAGTCAAGGCCGTCCAACCTGATGTGCTCAGCGATTCCAACGATGCAATGACAATGACGTGATCAGACTGTGGACAACAGCGCATGGGTGTTGTTTGTAATTCGGGTGATTCTAAATTGGTGTGACAACCCGGTTTGGTTGTGTTAAGTGGGGCAGTTCAAAGCTAAATATTCATTAGGTCATCTGTGCGTGTGTGCGTGTGTGCGTGTGTGCGTGCGTGCGTGCGTTCGTGTGCGTGTGTCCCCTCAGCCGCCGATGGCTCAGAGTTTGTCACCGTACTCACCGACCTGCTCTTTGAACTCCACGTCGCTGCTACTCCAGACAAGCTTAACAAGGTACCACCTCATAGTCCATCTGCCTTGACCGTTGTCTGTCTAAACATGTCTTTCTGTTGTTGCTTGTTTCATTGCGTGGGAGTGTACTTGTGCGTTTGTTTCCTGAATGCACCAGACCTATCCTCCCAATTCATGTGTGTGCTGGTCTTCCGTGAATAAAACGCATCAAGGTTCTTACCTCTAGAATTCACAATGTCTTCTCATACACAAAAACATTTTTGCGAGAAAACACAATGGTAGCAGTTGGCATGGGGCGGGCGCTGACGGACCCATGCCGGCCTTCTCCGCAGGCTTGGGTGAAGGCTCGCGACTGGGTGAGGGAGGTGGAGAGGCCCAGCGTAGGCAAGGTTGTGGAGGAGGCAGAGCCCAGCGGTAGCCCAGAGCTCAACACGGGCCTCGGAGGGCAGGAGAACCAAGAAGGGGAGAGCAGCTCTAAATGTCTGGAGGTGAGGAATCTATGTCTCATCTATTGATGGGGAGCTGGGCATGACAGCCCCTGGCCTTGGGTTAGGATCATAGAACAAGAGTTTCTTTGACATTAAAACCAGAGCAGAGGTCCACAGGGTCATCAGACCACCATCTAACGCTATGTTGGGGAGGCACCAATGTGCTCAAATCAACGGGGCTTTGTTTTGGATCTCAGTCAACAAAAGGGCTTCTATAGACACCCAGAAGAATGGTGTCTCTGAATGGAGGAACCCAGAGGCTGTGAGGAGCTTCCAGCCTTGCTAACGTTTGTGATTAGAGACACTGAATTTGCAGTGGGAGGACATTAGTATATGGGCAATTTAGGGAAATTATAGTGTAATAGCCATAGTTACCGTTTCCCGTAACCTTGGTAACAGCCCTTGGTGCCTCTGGGCAGCTGGGCAACAACTTCCCACCCAGCAGAAGGTCAGTTATGTTCCCACCGTGGTCCAGATCTTGAATACCATGTTCACCAACGAAGGTGATTCGCTCGCATCGTACTCGTGCGAGGGCGTCTGTCTGGCTGAGCGTGCGCGCGTGTGCACACCGCAGACCGTGTACCTGTCCTCGGTGGGGAGCCTGGCCGAGGTGACGGCGCGGAGCATCGAGCAGCTGCACAAGGTGGCCGAGCTCATCCTGCACGGGCAGGACGTGGAGAAGCCGGCGCAGGAGCAGGCCCTCGTCCTCGCCAGGTGAGTCTGCGGTGCAATTGCACCCCCTACTGGTCTGATGAAAATGCCGTTTGAACATATTAAGTTCAATAAAATTCAATTATATTTTGAAGTTATATTTGAAAAAGTGGCTTGTGTTAGTCATATTAGTGTGTAATAATAATTAATTGCAAATGTATTTACTATCTTTTTTACAAATTTATTTGGATGAATGACTGGCTGGGCTGTCTCACCTTGCACCGCCCTCGAGAAAAGCCTGGAGTCGCCTATGGGGGCCATAATTCATGCAGAGGGGCTAATTTTATTATTAGTCAATGATTTGTTTTGAATTGGTGAGTGACAGAGGAGGGGCCACTCCAGGGGCCAATCAGCTGGGGTCAATGGCCTTGTGGCCCCGCCCCCCCAAACATGCACCTGGGCTTGAGTGCCTACCTTCCTCCTCTAACTGTTCCATCCCCTCCAAGGCTGACCAAAACCATGTGCAAGGAGGTGGGCCAGCTCTCCAAGAAGTTCTCCGACACCCTGCTCTCCGCCGGGGTAAGGGGGCCGACCGCAGCGCTACATGCCCTCTGTGGACCTTCACAGGGTGTACACTGATTCTGACCAGTTCAATTTTTACCAGGGTCATGCTCTAGTTAACCCATCGCTGTGTGTGATGTAATACCGCCTAACCAAGGCAAAAACACAGTCACTTTGTAGTTACTGTAATCTTCATACTGGGGGAAGAAAAAAAAAAATAAATAAATAATAATAATAAAAAAAAAAATATATATATATATATATTATATTTTTAATATATATTTTTTAAGAGGTAAAACAGAGTTTGGTCAGAACTGAAATTCGATAAAATGTGCAGTTACTGTGTTTCGCCTCTGTGTGGCAGTATAATCGCCAAATTCTCCATCTTTCTCTCTCAGAATCAGAGGAAGGCAGAGGAGCTCAGTCCCCTGGTGGACAGTGTCATGCTTGAGGTAAGAAGCACCGCTGTGGCCTGCTGGCCATCACAGAGGGGTACGGGGCTGACTTTCAGGGCCCCTCTCCTCCGCCGGACACTGATCCCTGCTGTCTGGCTCCTCTAGGGCTCCAATAGCGCCACTTACATCCAGAATGCCTTCCAGCTGCTGCTGCCTGTTCTCCAGATATCCTACATCCAGACCAGCAGGACCCAAACAAACCAGGAGGCTTAGCTGAGGCCAGTGGGAGCCCCACTGCAGAAGAGGCGGACATTCCCCCTGCTGTGTGTGTGTGTGTGTGTGTGTGTGTGTGCGTGTGTGTGGCACTGTAACGTAGCTCAACATGCGAAATGTGCAGCAACCATGCCATAGTGCAGTGTGCTAGCATCTGTCTCTGTGTACATAAATTATATGTATGGCGCTTAATACACGGAAGATTAATTCGGATTTTTAAATTGATTACATTCGTTCGGATGTAATCGCCATGTGGATGAGGTGGATGAGAACCTCTGTAGACGGCAGTGCCCAGAAGCGAAAGGTATCGCTCAGTCTCCTTTTGCTAATTAGGCGGTCGGCAGATTGTAGCCGCTAACCCATTTGCGTTATTGGACACTCAGTCACTCAGTGCGTGTGCGTTTGCCATCCTCTTGAGGCTATACAGCAGGCCGTTCATCCAGACGGTATCCAAGAGCCAAGTGTGTGAGGAACTGGGCGGTCAGTAACCAGAAGTTAACTAACCAGGTTAGTAACAGAAAAACTGTTCAAAAGCAGTTTTGCTGATGCCAAACGCAAAAGCAAAAGACTATCGGCTGCGTTTTAAGAAGGAAAGCGTGCGATGTGGAGTTGGCCCAAGGCATAAATGAGCTACGCGGCTGTCCAGTGGCCACCAGGGGGAGCCCTTCCGTCTGATCAGCGTGTCAGACTGGGGAGGAAGTTAACAAATGACAGCTAGGTTAATCAAGCTTTGCTCAAGCTCCCAAAAAACGGTTCGGTCAGCCCTGCTCCTGTGAACGCAAGATTAGCACCCCAAGCTCGATCTGGTCAGATACCTTATGATCGTTATAACTCAATTCAGTCCTGAGTTATTTTCCTAAGCTTGAGGTGAAGATCGTTGAGGTGTTCCGGTTCATTAGCATCTCAGTGTTTAAGTTATTCATTTTTGAAATGCGTTTTAGAGCACTGTTAATGACATGGATTTACGCGTTTAACGATGGTCGTTAAAATGTTGTGCCGTGGCATAACTCTGAACAAACGGCTAAATATTTAAACAAAATACATTCAGCCGCTGATGACTTTTGTCTTTTTTTTTCATAATGGAGATTAATATTCTTGGTTTTTCCACAAGGCATCTTCCTAGTCTGCTTCTAAACAGTTGACCGCAGATTTAACACCCGCTACACTACAAATTAATGAAGCACACCATGCTGGTTAAAGAAATCGGAAACATACCTTGCAGATTTGAATGCTCTTAATGTTCTCCAGTTATTTCTACGTGAACCTTTGATGTTGCAAGGGTCGCATCTCCAAACTGATAATATTAGTATTATACTTACTGTGGGGGGCAATGTGATTAGAAGGTCGCAGGTTCAAATCCCATACTTGGCGGAGTGATGTCACCATTGGGCCCCTGAGCAAGGCCCTTAATCCCCATTTGCTCCAGGGACTGTCTGACCCTGCATTTTCAACTGTATGTCACTTTGGATGTTAGTGCCTGCTAAATAAGTAAATGCACTATGATTTTAATGGTAATCAATACTGAATGTTAAATTTAGTGGATGTGAGAATGGAGGTGATGATATTAAGACCGTTAACTGATCCATCCTGTGCTGCCTGTGTTTTGCCTTTGATTTACTGCTCACTGTACCTCCAAGTCTGTGGCATTGGTAATCGATAGCGTGGCTTATTTTTCTTATGTACGTTGTAGGTGGATTTTTAAAGACTTGAAAACGAGTTTATTACAGAAGTGCCAAAAGGCGGCAGAGCCCTCGGCTAGTAGTTTGGCCCAAGACGGCCAGTCTTCTGCCATGTTCCAATTCAAGGGCTGCAGTGCCTTTGTAGGCTGCGTCCTCCGAAGGTCCGCGCAGTGAATCTTGGGATATGTTAGGAATTGGGACACAGCTTTCATCTCTCTGGGTGCCGCGCCTGAGCGTGGCTCCTTTCAGCAGCGAGTCCCGCATACGCAGCCCCGCAGCTCTCATTGAGTCGCCTTACCTTGCCAACCATGTGCCTGAAGTCCTTGCTCGTTGAAACACCAAATAAAACTACACGGTAACTGCCTTCAGTGTGCTGGTTTATTTATTTACCATTTACAATGAACCCCACGCAGATTTAGCTCCTTGTCCATAACATCTCTTGGAGGGTGCGGTTACCCTTCCTCCCACAAACTCTCTGAAAAATAAAACCATTGGCCATTAGCCCTGGGAGAATTTAAACTGCTACCCAATAAGCAGCTACAAACTTGTTTTTTTCATCTTATGACGACATTAAGCAAGATATCCTGCCTACCTAGCTGCCTACGACACCCCTACAACCTGTGATGTCCTTCCTTCCTGCCTGCCCTGTCGGCATTTACAACCAGACTAAAGTTTGAGTGTATAAATCGGGACTTTGTTAATTTGATTTCCTCTGCTGGCCCTGGGAGGATGGGCTCCCCCTTTGAGTCTGGTTCCACCCACGGTTTCTTCCTAGGGAGTTTTTCCTTGCCACTGTCGCCTCTGGCTTGCTCACTGGAGGCTTTTGGCAGGGATATAAGGCACTTTGAGACAATGTAATACTGTTAAAATACTCTATTCAAATAGAATTGAATATGAGATGGTGCTGTACTGCTGAGGGTTTGGAACCTGTACCTATGCAAGTGTACACTACCCTGAGTGATTTCATCACGGAGACCTTGAGTAAGGCCCTTAACTTCCCATTGCTCCAGGGACTAGTTGATCCTAGTTTAAATTTTATATCATAGTGGACAAAAGCATCTGCTAAGTAAAGTAATGTAAGTAAGATGTTTCCACACGGTTAAGGACATTTACCTGTCTCCTCAGCTTCGCAAATCGTAGAGAGGGCTGTCAAGCAGAGAGAAACCAAATGGCAAATTAACAAGCGAGTCCAGAGAGTGACACATGCCAGATGCTTGTCAGCAGAGGTGCCGACATGTTTCTGTAAATAAACAGTGAGAAAACTGTGCTGGGGGCACCTGTCACTGCAGAGTGAGGGAGTATAAGCACTGGTGAGGGGGGGGGGGAGGAATCACTGCATCGGAGCGAGATCGTACCTGCTGGACTGCTGGCTCGGGTCAAGGGGCTAATTTGTGCTGAGAGGACAAGAACACAACATGAGGCGGATCAATGTCGGTTGGTCTCCCTCCCCTCTTAAAATTTATCTCTATGCTGTTGGCTTCTCCCCAGGGGGGTAGACACTTGATTTGTTCCAGCTGAGTTAATTATCACAGTGGTCGTTAACTGATTTTGCCTCACCACTCAGCCGTGGTCATTAAGTCACGACCCGAGGGGCATTTGGAGGCAAAAGAAAATTTGTCAACCGATGGAAGTGGTGGGGGGATGGTGGAGGCCAAAATTTATTTTTAACCACACACTTCACCACCCACCAGTTGAGAAACACGCCATCATCAGTCTCCAGAACAGCTGCCCGCTTCGGAGAGAACCTGGAAGACGGTGAAATTTACCTAGCTGCTTACAAGCTGTATACTGGCCTAGCTGACTATCCAGACGGCTGGCAGGTCCCGATAGCGCCGGAGACAGCTGGTACGCAGTAATTGGGAGAACTGCAGCCCTCCCTGTAAACAGGAGGAAGTTGGTGAACGGGACCGGATCAGGTGCACAATTCTAACTGGCCTGCCTTTATTTACATTTATTTATTTAACACATTTATCCAGTGTGGCTTTTTTGGGAAAAGTATTTGCGTTGTCAGCCCAATGTTCTACTGGTCGAGCTACAGAAGCCTGTGGTGCGAGATGTCAGCACTCACTTTTACAGAATCGGCTCTTCAGGACGTGCCTGGTGGTGGTGCTGATGACCAGCAGGATGACAGTCATCACTATGGCGAGCCACACCAGCCGGTAGGAGCACGACCAGAAGAAGCCTATGAACACAGAAGGTGGAAGAGATGCTCTACCACTCCCCAGGATGATGATGAGTAGTGATGGCCAAATGAAGCTTCATGAACCGTTTGCTGCATTTTCTGACCCCACTAGATGGTGCTCTCTGCTAATAACAGGGCTCAAATCATGCCCCAAAGCAAAAAAAAAAGCGCCATCTAGTGGGGTCAAAAAATACAGCATATGGTTCATGAAGTTTCTGTGGCTAAAGATTAGCCTTTGGAGGGGAGAGGTTCTCCACACCAGGACCAAGTCTGGGGCTTTTATAGGATGCAGCCTTTTAAAGAACTTGAGTTGCTCTCCTTGTGTTGCATCCAGAGCAACCACTGTAGCTACAGCTGAATATTTTACTGGAGCTATGCAGGTCAAACACCCTGCTTAAGGTACTAGCCCAGTTTTACATTGTAAACCAGGGAATAGCATACACCGGCCCTCCAGACGTTAAGCAGGGACATGTAACACTTTTGTTAAGTCTCGCTAGCATCGGGGGCACGGTGGCCAGGAGAGGGCGCCCTACCATGCTGCGTGTGCGTCCACAGTAGCGTAACATTAATGGATGCATTCTCAAAGCCCGAGGCACACAGGATGCAGTGACTGTGGTTCAGGGTTGAGGCAGGGTCCTCCATGCAGCAAATCAGGGGATGCTGGATTCCAGCAATGTGCTCACAGCTGTCTACACAGCCCACGAGTGTGGCATTGGGCAGCTTGTGGTCCCCGGACTGAAGTACAGACAATTCTACATTAGCTCCTGGGGATAAAAGGTTAGAGAAAGACAAAGGAAAGGAATGAGCAGCCACAGAGGCACTCACTCTAGTTGAAAGCTGATTGGCCCCTGAAATCCACCCTTCCCCTGTCACTCAACAATTCAAAACAAGTCATTGGCTAATGATAAGGTTGGTTCTTCTGTATGCTTCTGTATGAATTTTACCCCCTCTTATGTCCCCCCCCCTCACCCCCCACCTAAACAATCCTCGACCCACCCCTGCTAAGGTGGCCCAGAGAGTACAGTAATTTCTCTGGAGTGGGTCGTCCGGATGTTGAACTCTGAGGTTGACTGGAGTGTGACCAGCGATTTGAGAGCAGCAGGACTTAACAAACATAGTTCTACCCTGAGAATAAGGGTTAATCAGTGCCACCTAAATGCCCAGGGACAGGTCAGTCACCTGCTGTGACACCAGATGGTGTGATACTGTGTGAAAGAGATACGTGGTTAGAGTTATAGGGGGCAGAAAATAGCTAAGTACAGCATGTGTTTGGAGGTTCTTAATTTGGGGTTGGAAATGGATGAAATAGTAAAAATGAGAGTGAGACTTCTTCCGAAGAGCTTTGCTTGCGTTGTTAGTCTTATTTTGACACCCTGGCACAGTCGTGTTGCTCAAAACACAGAAAACTTGCTCCATTACTTTCTGAGCTGAGGAAAACGCTCGTCCCCCGACTGCCCGAATCAGGCAGTTGCAGGTCCGCTCATCCGAGGTCGGATTCCTGCTGGTTTCTGGCAACAGCAGAGCTGATTTATCATACTGTCACACGAAGGTTTAAAAATACACCACTGGGTTTCGACAGGACATGTTTCTCTTTCTTGCAGTTTTGAGAGGCTGGACAGCTCTGAAGTTGGCGAGGAAAAAAAAAAAAAAAAAACAAGAAGCGGAATTGCTGTACAGCGGTAACACCAGTTATTTTATATACGTCCCTAAAGGGATCCTCGTCAAAAGTTCACCTCCTTAACCGGAATAGTGAAAATGCATGTCAGTTCTCCTAGATCAAGCTAGCTGGCCTAGCTGATGGTGATCTACAGGAGGCGGTGACCTCACCTGTCCATTTCAGGGCCCCCAGGTCTGCTGTTATCTCACACCTGGACCAGCCTGTCTCTGGACTGTCTGACCTGTTTGTGCTTCCGGAGGTGACGCCGGGCGACACCCCCATGATGCTGCTGTTGGTACATCCCAGGCACTCGTTCCTGTGCCCTGTGTCCTCTGTGTTGGGAGGGCACACCAGGTCACGGTGCCTCTGCTTCAGACAGGGTTGGAATCCCATGCAGGTAAGATCTATTCTCCCCTGATCTGCGTTTAGATGGATGAATGATACAAAAGAATCGAGATATTCTAGAAAACTTGCAAATGAAATATTACTGGGCAGAAGGGAGTTTGCAAACAGCCCTCAGAAGCCTTTTGCGCTGATCACTCTGCATTCTGTCGAGTAAACATCCTGGTATCTTAGTCGTGTTTGGCTCTCCTGCATCATGGTAATGTGACACAGAATGTTTAAACACCCCTAAGGCCTAAATATTCTGCATTGGCCGTGAGAATTCTTGATGAACGTTATTAACATTAAACGGGCAGCAGTGAACCACAGCAGTGCTGGAGAGAGCTCAGGGTCCCTGCAGTTTTGATTAATGACCATGAGGGGACAGTGTTGCGCAAATTGTTTTGGCTGTTTTCTCAGGTTGGATTTCACTTTCTTGCCCATTTCTTGCCCAAGTGTTTGGCTCTTGATCTAAATTGAACCAGATCCTGTGTTTGCCTGAATCTTATTTTTTTATACAGTGACAAATTGGAAGTATTTCATACATATTGTATGCCAGTCCGAATAACACAATGTAATTTCACAAAGCAGAACCATTTATGCAAACGGCAGCAAATCACTGGAAACTCACATCCTCTGTGCCATAAAAAAGTAATTTTGAAAATGTATGTCTGTGAATGCTCAGTATAAATATCTGAGAAAATCTTATTTGGGCTTGTAGATACTTGTTTATTTTGACATTCATCTGAAATGAAAATTAATTCTGTTTTAATCTAAAGATTTTTGTATTTGTAGTTTGTAGTTTTACTATATTAATCCGAATGTATTTCAAAGCAGATGAAATTACGTATATGACTTGAATTGTCAATGTTTGTTTTCAGAAGCTCCTTAGTCTGTCACTGTTAGCTTCAAAGTGGTTTATTTTTGTCTAGAGTTTTTATAATGACATGGTAGTTAGATATCAATGTGAAATGGATACAAGTGAAACCTCCTAAACCTCACTTATCAGACAATGCTCAATGAGCTATACAGCCAAGGATACCAATAGCGATGCGATAGTAAAGTTCTTCAGATCAGGTTTGGTTAGGTTTGCTACCCCAATCTTTCATGAAGAGGAAGGCATGGATTCCTGGACTAACAAGAAGATCTGTTTGTTAAATACAACATATCAATGTGTTTCTGTGTGTCCAATCAAACATGAAGTCACATGGTCATATAGTACCATTAATCTTCTTTGTGCCACGTACCTTGGTATGGTGGGAAAAGCTCCGGGAGACACACGATGAAGGTCACCAACAGCAGGATGAGTAGTTTTATCAGCGAGGAACTTTCCATAGCAGCAACACGTGGGCTCACCAACAGTCAGGACCAACTCCATTGACATATTTCTCTGTTACTTAATTCCAGGACTGGATTAATAAATCCTCTATATTCTAATTCACAACCATGGCTGATGAAACCAGACCGACGTTTCTTCGTTGGACATTTTACTTTATTTCACTAGCTCTTAGTCTTACTGAAAACGGTAGTTGCCTTATCACTAAGCTTCCTGTGCAACTTCCTGCCTGTGCAACAAAGTTAAGTTTAATCATCATGTTTCATTAAATTTCTCAAGAGAAAGCAACTTGTGCATTTGGGGCTTGATTTGACTTCGTTCTGTGTGCCAGACAAAAAAATGTCAAACAAGCATCACCCATTTCAAATGTATCTTTTAAGAATCTGAGCCTTGGATGTCAGATTATAGCTGTGTTTGGTCAACTGTTCAGCATCTTATCGTCGATCTGGTCATGTCAGTCTGGGATCGTACACAAAGGAAACAGACTGTCACGCGAATTCTACGCTGTTCTAGGTTTATCAGCTTCAAGGAAGACGGATGCTGAGTTTCTGAGGTTCCACTACATCAGAGGCAATGCACGAGTGGCCATAAATGACCTTAATTCACAAAGACCTTGTTGGTAGCCGCTTATCTGTGAGTCAGGAGTTTCACTGTCCAAGCTGGCTGAACCGAGCTGTTACTCTGCAATGTGTTATATTTCGAACATTCATAATGCTCATGACTTTTACCTTCTAATTCATTATCTACCCATTCATCCATTTTTCATAGCTGCTGACTTAGGGTCATCGATGACCTGCAGTCTATCCCACCTAAACTAAAGGAACATGTGAGGAACATGCAAATTCAATACACAGGAATAAAACCCACAACTCAGGAGATATGAAGCCACTCTTGTCGCCTCTGATCCACTGTGCTAATTCATTATTTATAATTCGAGAACCTTAATAAAGACACACAGTAATTTGTGGTTCTGTGTCCTTCCAGCAGGCAGATGGGCAATGGTGTGTACCCTATGTAGAGGTTAAGGTGGATTGTGGTAACGTCTGTGGTGTTAGTCTCAAAATAGTGTTTCTGGTCAGGGTTAAGAATGAAAACACTTGCCGTTATTCAGCAAACCCATTCCATCTATGGAATCTTAAAACCAAATTAAATCATAAACCAACTCTCAGCCCTAGTATAGCAGAATCTTTCAATATGTTGAATCCCCCCCAAAAAAACCAACCTCTAAATAAACAGTGTTTTGTAAGCTGTTGTGACATGATTATGTAGGAGTGTTTGCTATTGGTTTCAAGACACAGTTCCTCAAAGAAGAATGTCATAGGTGTGTGTATATGCGTCAGGTGGCTGTGTTGGTTCATAAACCTGGAACAATAGTACAAGACAATAGTATTATTATAGTAAATAGTATTATTGTCCAGTGGCCAAGAAATAAACAATGTATTGTTTTCCTATTTTTCTAACACTTCTGGAGAAATAACATTAATACTTCATACTTATTTTTCGTAAGGAGGGACACCTAACCCCCTCCTCAGTGGCAGCCGACTTTATGTGCGCCCAATCCGGTGATTTTTGGTAAAGCCTGACGAAAGCTGGCGTCTGTATACGGGAGGTAGATAAGACTGATGTGGCAGTAAAGACACGCACGTCATTTGTGCTTATAAAGAATGAGTAACGTGAGTCTCTGGGCTGTAAGCAGCGGGAGCCACGCCGGCTGGGGTCAGGTACGGATGTGAGGGACGGAGACAAAGCTGCATGTCGGCCGGGACGGCAAAGGTAAGGGCGCATCCCGGCCGTCGGGGTTAACAGCCGAGGCGCAGAGGGGCGCCTTGGCGATAAAAGTAAAAAAAAAAAAAAAAAAAAAAAAACTGCGCTGAGGAGAAAAGTAAGAGACCCGGCAGGGGTGCTCTGAGGGCGGCGTGCAGGCGGAGGAAAGCGGGCGGTTTCGCTCGGCCTCCGCTTGTTTTACAACGGTGCAAACTTACGGGAAGTCGTCGCTTACTCAACTTAAACAGTTATTAACTAACTCCTGGCCGAGTTAACAAGGAGCGTGTCACTTTTCCTGGCTGTGGACTAGGTGTCTGTTAACTAGCTTTAACTATTTGGCTGCTACGCCTAGCCACCGGCTGCTCGACGAAGAAGCGGCGTACAGTATAATGTCCAAAAGTGAGTTTAAGTGTTTCGGCCGCTAAAATACCCTTTAAAAAGCGGGGTGGGCTGGTAACGACGTTAACCGACTGCTAGTAATCCGACTGTCAGGAGTGAAAGTGGAGCAATTAGAAGTGTTCGACCAGCAGACACCTGCGATAACGCACAGCTGGCTATACAGACCGTGTGTTTAATCCCCCCTCCAAAGCTGCTTTTTCTGGTGATTTAATGCATTTCTTATTTGGACTTGACCTTGGGTTAGTGAGCCTGTCTGGGTAAAGGACACCGGTTTCAGTACTAACCGATCTAGCCGACATCTCGGCCGGTTAAAGGTAACTTTCAAGCAGATTACTGTTAGCAAAATAGAATGTCCTCTGCCTCACGTCTCCTATTTGTTTACTTTTATTATCTATCTTAGTCAGGCTGATGTAGCTCATATGTGAAAGGTGAGGTTCTAAGTTAGTTATCTGAGGGCTGGTTATTGCGGCAGCTTCAGGTAATCGGATGTCATTCATACCAGGTTCCACCGTCTATCACATTAATAAGGTATCTGTAAAGCGGATCATTTATAACACTAATTCTGTCAGACCAGTTAACTGCAGAGACGACTTCTTACTGAATCTATGGCCTGTCATGTATCAGTGTTGCATTTTTAATTGTATGCGTTTAAAATTTAAGGAAGTCTGCCAACATGCTTGTAATTCTTGTATGCAAAACCCTTGCATGAAATATATCCGTGCCTTTTATTGCCCTTAAACTAATTTATTCTCTCCACCTCTGCATGCATGAAGGGCACCAGAATTTTTTTAACTCCCCATATCAGTTCCTTCCTTACTGTCATTCAGGTTATTGCAGAATAATGTCCAGATGACACCTAGTCATGTGTAGTGTGTGTGTGTGTGTGTGTGTGTGTGTGTGAGAGAAACATGTGGCAGTCCAAACGCTGGGCTTCAGTCGGTTTCAGTACCCGTTTTTATAAGTCTGTTCATTTTGTTTCCTGAATGCCAGTCTGACTAGCAGGATAGGACAATATTCCATCTGGACTAAAGCTTTTTTGATGCCTTTAAGGCTGGTATCGTCAATATAAGGATGATTAATCGGCATAATGTAAGGATTACGTTTTTCAACATGATTGGTACACGCTGGGCTGGAGTACTTGCTGGTTGCATATATGAAAGCTACTCAGCTGCAATAGAAATGTAAAAATATATACGCATGTCTTTGTGTAAAGCATTCAGTTTAGATGGTTAGGTTAAATGCTAAGTGAACGACCTTGTCTTTACTCATCTATATAGCTTCATATTCTGCTGATGTAATTCTAGTTAAGTGCCTTTGGGGATTACGAAAGAGTCCTTATTGGGATGGAATCTGGTGACATTGGGGTCAGAAATTGATGATGAGTTGGTGCTTAACACTTTGACCCTTTGAAATGGCTCAGTAGAAGAGCTGGTTGTTGTGACGGTCCATTAAGCAGCTCAGAACACAGGATTTATTTGAGTTTGTCCTTCCTGCCTTGAAAATAGGTGTTGCTGTCTGACATTGTACTGTGTCTACCCTAATTATTTGCTTGAAAATGTGTCCAGTACGGCCTTAATTCAGTCTGGGTCATCTGTGTTCAGGTCAGCTGAACTTTGTCTCTTGACAGCGCCTCGCAGCTAACAAATTGAGCTCATGAAGCTCTGTTGGGAATTGGAGGCTCCTTAGCTCTGTGCGTGTCTGATTTTGACTGCCAACTTGCTGCTCTACCTTTCTGTGTTTTTGCATCTGTGGAGCTGTGGATAGTATGGCGTGTTTCAGATTCTGGGGTCTGGTATGGTAAACTCCATCCGCATTATCAGTTAATAACCTGTCAGATTCGTGAGGTGTGCCGACATTGCGTTCCTCTGAGGTCTCTCCTTTTCCATCTTCCCCCCCCCCCCCCAGTTCCCAGCACGTCACTTGCCCCTGGTTTCTGTGTACGTTATACTGTGTAGGCTAATTAGTACTGCCATGCACAGATTGACATTTTAATGAGCCTCAAGTCAGCCAGAAACGAGGGACACGTGTCGCTTTTTTGCTCCAAGTTTGGTTTGAACCGGTTCTCCTGGTTTATATTCTGCGTTACCAATCCCCATAAGATTCGTCCTTCGGTGAACTGGCCTTGCAGAGTCGGGGTCCGTTGCCGGTGCATGTCTGTGAGCCCTGTCAGTATAGAGCCCCATGTGTTAAAGAAGGCCGGTTCAGATGGATGACAGCAGCATGTGAAATGGAAGCGCGTAATAGCTGTTAACTGCTTCTTTGTGTATGTGTTCATAGCTTAGCACTCATAGCTCAAGGCCACTTGTTAACATGAGTTGAATTGGTGTTGCCATTTTAAAAGCCACTTTGGTAGAGGCAGGGTGTCCAGGGTAGGGAAGAAAAGCTTTTCCCCCTCCGCCTGTGTATGGATTTTTATTTTCCCTGTGTGTTTCCTCTGATCCCCCCCCGCCCACTCTTCAATTTTGAGCTGTACTGTTCAGGTGAAATGAGACTTTGTGGGGGAGAGAGAGGGGGGAGAGAGGCAGAGACTGGCGTAGGCCTACCTTGTCTTGTACCCATTGCTTTTGCTGATATAATTCAGGTTATCTGTGCCCTGGTTGGGTAAGCTGATCACAGAGATGGGTGAGTGGAAATCGCTCTCCTCTCTGTCAGGTGGAGCCCCCCTCCACCCCCCCAGTGGCCTGTTCACCGTGCCAGAGGCTCTGCCCTCTCTGTTCCTTTTGTTAATTGGAGTCAGGATGGCAGGAGAGAAAGAGAATGCCCTCTGAAGACTGCTGCCTGTGGGAAACTGCCAGGTGGTATTTGGAGACCCACTAGCATGGTCTGATCTGTTTCCCGATGCAGGGAAGTCTTAAGGCATTAGATGGCTGTACTGTTAATTGGCTAAAAAGTGAAACTGAAATTGAGTAGTGTGCAAAATGGGCTTTTTTGAGTGCTTCCAGTTCATCTCACACTTTTATTATACTACTAATTATGCGTTGATTTCTGCGCCTTAATTTAGTTGTGGTTTTAGTTACGTAGCTTTGCTCATCAATTGGGGCCCATCCATCCATTAGGCGTGTTTCCTTCATATGTTCGCCAGAACAGTAACACAATAAAAATTAGCAAGAACTTCTTCTGTTCTCCAAAAAGTTGCAGATATCTTGCTGGACGGCTGGATGAACACCGCTTCAGTTCCCAGACCTCCCTTCAGGGGTCACCTCAGCCATTCCATGTGTTTGTTACATTTCAGCACCAATTTAATTAGTTAAATAACTCAATGACGTATTAATTGGCCATACGAGGCGTGCTAGTGGTTAGGGGTTTATTGGATGGTTACTTCAAATACTGGTGTGACTTTTTAGAAGATGTTCTGAAATGGCTAAGCTGACACACTTAGACAGTATCAGTATTACACCAACCTGAAGACCAATTAAATGTCATTGTCTTTGACTGCCTAAGACTTTAGCAAAGTTTTGCACATATACAACGAAACTTTGTCAGGCTGGGAAACTCCGAGAGTTTGATACCTTAATGATGCAATCGTCCGACTCGCTCTCCCGTGCTGCACAACTTGTGTGGCCGTTTACTGGAAACACCTTGTGCGCGCTGTCATTGGAACAAAGATACAAGGTGTCAGCGGGGTGACATAGGAGCTGTAGTACGATCTGGGAAGGGTTTATCTGGGAAACGCGCAGGTTGGTACAGGTGGCTGCATTCAACCGCAGCAGCTTTACTGTAAACCAGCTGACAGGCAGTTGTCCTTGCCTCTGTTGTGTTGATGTCAGTCAGCCTGGGTGCCTCGGGAAAGAGGAGCCTCAGCCAGCTGCATGACGATCATGTGTTTTCACCCCCAACCTCTTCACTAATTGCTTTTTTTTTTCCCCCTTTTGGGCTGTTCTTCGCTTGTGCTGATTGGTCGCCCAGTGTGGGTCTACGTGACTGTTCTGCCAGCTGGTGAACCATTACTAGAAGTGTTTTCTTATAAAATCAGCAGACTTGCTGCTCTTGGCCGCAGCGGGAAGTGGGAGGAGTCAGGTGGGTTTTCTGTCAAGGGTTATAAAACTAGCATGTGTTTTGGTTCGTAGGTTAAGCTTTTGTGTGTTTTTTAAATTTTTAAATTTTTTTTCCCATCACCCAGGGACAATTGCGTTTTGCTATGTCGACATTTCTCTCCATCGTCTGCAATATATTTGTAAATTTGCACTACATGAACAGTCTTTTATTTACTTCAGGTTATTGGTGTGTTTTGCATCTGAAACGTGTGAATCGCTTTTAGCAGTCATTGTATGTGTTTAAAGATGTCTTTGAATAGTTTCTGTGGTAAATTTGTCATCTTTATATATTTCTATAATTTTGTCTGTGTTGTACCACAAAGTGTTTCTGCCAAGTGTCTAGTAATATTGTCCTGTATGTCATGATTGTCCCTAGGGTGACCAGATAATCCATGTCGGGGGGGACACTTTGAGCTATTTCGAGTTTTACAAACTACTTTCAAACCGAAAGGCTTCTGTGTTTGGCTAAATAGTTAAGCTCTTCTTGTGCTTTGACTGGTTAGTTTCCTTGACTGAAAGACTCATCCAGCTGTTTCACATTAGCATTAGTGACACATGCGCGATTATAGGAGACTGACCAGTCAGCACGCTGCAAGAACTCGGCGCTTAAGTGAAATCTGGGTCCTTTTAATTGAAATGGCAGTTTACAAATCCTGTTCTATCTCAAAATGTCCTCCCTGACATGGATTATCTGGTCACCGTAGGTTGTCCACAAACCACAGCCAGTGCTGGTATGTTCATACATATTGGAAATATTGAGCTTTGAGTGTGTAGCCTGTGTGAATGCCCTGAACCAAGATCTTTTCAGGTGGCACTTTTGCATGGCACAGAATCATGTTTCGCCACTTCGAGCAGAGGCGCCCCTCGTGCAGATTGACAGAAGTTTCTGTTTTACTCATATTGTTCTGACAGCCCGGTTTTGCAGGGGCCAGCTGTCAGAGTCCCTCGCTGACTGGAGGGATGCCCTCGGTCTCCGCTTGTCGTCTCCGCTGCATCTGCCGATCGCGAGTGCCGGGGCAGCTTGGCTGACTTAATGAGGGCGATCATTTTTTCAGCTCACGTCGACACACAAGATGAAAACCCCGTATATGTTCCTGTCGCGGTTCTTAAGGGTGAACTCCCAGCATTCCCCAGGCTGAAATCAGAGCTGCCGAACGTGGAGTTTTCTCCTCCTCTCTTGTGCTGCATTATTATTCTGCTTGTGCTTGCCCTGCCACACTGGCGTCTCTCATGTTTGCTGGATTTCTCGAAGGTCGTTTCTTATGCCAAGATTTTAATGGCCACAGGCCGATGCGGTTAGTTATCCGTCCGTCTCCTTTAAGTGCCCATCCTCGCCGGGGGGCCAGTGAACCCGGAGCCTGCTGTGAGAAGCAGAGGCCACAGGGCAGGGGACATCTGTACCAAAAAGGAGAAAATGTGCACGCCACCCAGGATAGCGTCTCCTTAAAGGCCCATAGCCCCGGAGCTGTGTTAATTATTCTGAGTAATGTCATTGCAGTGATGTATTAAACATTGTGCTGGTAGATGATTGTGATACAGCTCTGTGTAATGCTCTAGATTATGAAAAATGGCATGTAGATTGAGTTGGTACCATCCGTTGCTGTGGCATCCGTCCCACCCAGAACGGTACATCCTACACATCAAAAAGGATCATTACATATACCTAGAGGCCAGAGCATGTCACTGGATTTAATGGTGCCCGTTAGCCGGATCCTTGGTGAACGTGTTAGAATGTTTATTGAGGATAAGCTGGAGCTGTCAGCAGGTGGCACTGATCCACACGCTGAGCAGTTTATTGCTTACGATAATGTGTACAGTGCATGAAGTGACTGAATGGCACTGGAATTCTGCTTTGAAGTGATATGAATGGTACTCATTAGTGTGTCTGTGTTGTGGGGACTTTTTTTTTTTTTTCTTTTCCTCAAAACAATCTGCGACCGCAATCAAAAAAATTTTTGCATTCTGTTTGGTTGCTTGTGGTTAAGGTTAGGCCTGGGTAGGGATTTGTCCATAGAAATGAATGAAGAGTCCCCACAAAGATATGAATACGAAAGTTTATCTGTGTGCGGGGGAAGTGCTGAGTCTTTGGGTTGATTTGTTATGTTTGTGTACTTGTATGACCCCTGGTCACTTCCGTGCTGGTTAGAGAGGCCTTACGACATGATTTGGGGGGGGGAGGGGGCAAACGCAGTGCGCCGCTGAATCCTTTAAGCCAGTGTTTCTTAACCCAGTCCTCGGGGAACCCCAGACAGTGCATGTTTTTGCTCCCTCCCAGCTCCCAGCCAATCA
>JAODLC010000054.1:1728232-1757996 GCA_026781145.1 Hippopotamyrus pictus | reverse complement strand
CCAGGGGTGAGTTTCCCGAAGCCTTCTTAACGCTACGTCGTTTGTTAGTTCTATCTTTTAACACAGAACTTAAGAACGACGTAGCGTTAAGAAGGCTTCGGGAAACTCACCCCAGAGCTCTTGTGTGTGGATGTTGTGAGGGTGAACTGGGTGAACAGTTGTTGCTGACCTTATGCCAGGTGTTGCAGAATTGTGAGTAAGTACAGGCATAAAATTGAGGTTTCTAGATGGATCTATGAACTTGGCACATTCTTTATCAAAGGCATGTCAGTTTCAGGTTGGGATTCTAAATGCAGTGTCACTGTTTACGTGTGTCTGTGTCTGCGTGTCTGCTAGGTCTGGACCAGCTCTCCTGGACGGACGATGGGCAGCTGCTGGCCATCTCCAGCCAGCGGGGGACGCTCCACGTGTTCCTCACTAAGCTGCCCATCCTGGGGGACACCTGTGGAACTCGCGTGGCCTACCTGACCTCTCTGCTGGAGGTCACCGTGGCCAACCACGTGGAGGGGGTCAGTCTCTGTGACACAAGCCCTGCCATGATCCCCTGGCAAACCCCAGCTAGTCTCCCCTTTTATACATCAGGAATACCCATAATGCACTGTAGGCGGAATGATAATGTGTGTTTCCCTGGACACCTAGAGGTTATGGCCAATGGGAGTCACAAAGGCTCCATAAACATGTTTTAATCTTGACCTTGCCCACGGGCCTCTGGGTCTCCTGGCACAGGAAGCACTGGTCGCAGTTTCTGTGGAGGTGGAGCCCAACTTCATCGCCGTGGGACCGTACCATGTCGCCGTGGGAATGAACAACCGTGCCTGGTTTTACAGCCTGGGAGACAACGGTGGGTGGGGCTGTGTCCGGAGGGGGGAGCTCATTATTGTGACCAGGAGGGCTGTCAAAGTGCATGTCCATTCTCACTTCATTCATTGGTCCACGCGATAATCACAATTTGCATGTCCACTGGGTTCTGTTTTCCGTCAGTGACAGGTGTGTGTGTGTGTGTGTGTGTGGGGGTCACCTGCAGGGGTGGACAGGCTGAGGGACACTGAGTATTTGGGCACGGTGGCCTGCATGTGCGTGAACGCCGACTACGCCGCCGCCCTCTTCGAGGGGAAGGTGCAGCTCCACACGGTGAGACTGGCCACACCCACTGCCCATTCCCCCACCCCCCCTCCGGCCGTCGGGTGTGGCCGATTGACTGACGGTCTCTGGGCCTCTGCCTCTCTCCAGCATCATGCTGGGAATAACGGTCGACTGTGTGTGTCCAGATCGAGGGGGAGGAGCGGGACGTGCAGGAGGACCGGCAGACGCGGCTGTTCCCAGGTCGAGACGACAAGTGCCGCATCACGAGCCACGCCCTCACCGCCGACTTCCTGTTCTACAGCACGGACGTAAGGATCTGAATCAGACCCTGGGTGACGTTTAACCGTACTGCAGTGGAGTGAGAGGAGTTAGGCCGTGGAGTGAGAGGAGTTCGGCCGTGGAGTGAGAGGAGTTCGGCCGTGGAGTGAGAGGAGTTAGGCCGTGAACACGACCATCTGACCCACCTGAGGCATGGAG
Source organism: Hippopotamyrus pictus (assembly GCA_026781145.1). Classification (NCBI taxonomy): domain Eukaryota; kingdom Metazoa; phylum Chordata; class Actinopteri; order Osteoglossiformes; family Mormyridae; genus Hippopotamyrus; species Hippopotamyrus pictus. The sequence goes on along the minus strand of JAODLC010000054.1, from coordinate 1,756,436 downwards.
TGATTGCTCTCTAGCTCCGCCGAGGGTGAAGTGTCACACGCTAAAGCAGGCCTCACTCCTCTCGCTATGCAGACCGGGGTGATCCAGTGCTTCTACATAGAGGACTGGCAGTACATCAACGAGCACCGGCACTCAGTGGGCATCCGCAAGATCGCCCCCGACCCCAGCGGCACGCGGCTGGTTTTCATCGACGATAAGAGTGATGGCTTCCTCTACTGCCCGGTAGGTCGCCCCGCTCTACCTTTCTCTCTGTCTTGATGGTGTCTGGGTTGTGAGTTTGTTTATTTTTTTTCTTTCGCCCCCCCCCCCCCCATCGCCTCCAGGTGAACGACTCCGTGTTTGAAATCCCCAGCTTCTCACCAACGATAAAAGGAGTTCTGTGGGAAAACTGGCCCACAGACAAGGGTGTGTTCGCGGCCTACGACGACGACAAGGTCTACACCTACGTTTTCTGCAAGGACACCATCCAAGGTACTGACCCCTTTATCCCCCTGACCCTGCAGCAGTTGAAAAAGCAGGAGTTAAGGATGCAAACTCGCCTAATTGAGTTACAGCGCTCACTCACGAGAGCTCTTGTAGTTCAACAAGTAAAGCATTGTACCAATAATTCGAAGGTTGTGGGTTCAAATCCAACATAAATTGTAACCCTTCTTCTGTAAGCTGCTTTGGATAAAAGCATCAGATCAAAGAGCAAATGTGTTCTTACTTAAGCAACCAGTCATCAAGAAAATATTACTTTGTTGTGCAAACTCCTGTCAGTTATCAAAGCTCTGACCTTTTACCCCACTGTGCCAAAGGCTCCAGAGTCAGCTTGGCTGGGGGCACGAAGCTGCCCTTTTCCCACAAGCCTTTGCTGCTGTACAATGGGGAGCTGACGTGCCAGACCCAGAGCGGGAAGACCAGTAACCTCATCCTGAGCACGCACACCTTCCTGGAGAGCAGGAGCAAGGACGCGACCCCCGCTGACCTCAGGAACATGCTCACGCAGGCGCTGATGCTCAAGAGGTGGCGGCCAGGGGGCCCGGCTGGGATGGATTGGGCTGGACTGATACGACACATGGGTCTCCCTTGGCCCTCATTTGGGCCATCATCTTTGTCTTTGTGCATGGGCCTCTGCCCTCACTAAAACAGTAACAATGGGGCGATTCTAAGATTTTACAAGACAAGCCATAATTCATACAGAAGGGCCAGCCTTATCATTAGCCAGTGACATGTTTTGAATCGGTGAATGACAGCTCCCTGTCACTCTGGGGGCCAATCGGCTTTTAGCTGGAGCCTATTCCCCTGTGGCCCCGCCCCTGTATATGCCGCTACACTGCCCATGATCAAACCTATGCAGGTTATGTTAGGAAGCGTCAAGGTGCTGTTGAGTAGGAAGATCCGCAGACGCCACTCTCCATGTTTTTTTTTTTTTTTGTGTGCGTGTGGCAGGTTCTCTGCAGCCTGGGAGCTATGCAAAGCCCTGAACAGCGCCGACTGCTGGTCAGAGCTGGGCCACGCCTGCATGCTTCACATGGAGGTGGAGCTGGCCATCCGCGTCTATCGCACGGTACGCAACGTGGGCATGGTCACGTCCCTGGAGGACATCAAGGTATATGGCGCCCCCTGCCCCCCCCCATTTCCCATGAGCGGCTCGCCACCTTTGACTGGATCTAGAACCATCACCTCTCCCGGTTCTAGGGCATCGAGGACCAGAACCTCCTGGCCGGACACCTGGCCATGTTTACTAATGACTTCAACCAGGCGCAAGACCTGTACCTGGCGTCCACGTGCCCCATGGCTGCCCTGGAGGTGGGTCCGCCCCCAGAGCGCCTAGCCCGGCGTCCCAGCTCCCGCCACACTGACACGTTATCCACACACACACACAGATGCGGCGGGACCTCCAGCACTGGGACAGTGCGCTGCAGTTGGCCCAGCGTCTGGCCGCCAAGGAGATCCCTTTCATCTCCAAAGAGTACGCTGTGCAGCTGGAATTTGTGTGAGTTTCCTGGGCACGGGGGGGCAGGTTCCCACTGCTCATCTGGGTTTGGGGGCGTCCCCACTGCTCATCTGCGTTTGGGGGCGTCCCCACTGCTCATCTGGGTTTGGGGGCGTCCCCACTGCTCATCTGGGTTTGGGGGCGTCCCCACTGCTCATCTGTTTTTGTTGGCTAAGTTAGCCTCTATCTTGTGTTTTTTTTACATTTAATTCTCTAATTGTCCCCTCCAGGGGTGACCATGTGAATGCCTTATCTCACTATGAAAAAGGGATCACTGGTGACAGCCAGGTAAGTGTGTCTGTGTGTGTGTGAGAGATTCTAGGATTTTAAGGTGAACCATAATTCACGCAGAGGGGCCAACCAGTGATTTGTTCTGAATCTGTGAATGACAGGGGAGGAGGCACTCTGGGGGCCAATCAGCTTTCAGCTGGGGTCAGTGGCTCTGCCCCTGTATCTATCCCCTGCTGATTGGTTGTCTCCCGCTCCCTCTCCCAGTTCCAGGAGCACGACGAGGCCTGCCTGGCTGGACTCGCTCGCATGTCCATCCGGATGGGCGACATCAGGCGCGGGGTCAACCATGCTATCAAACACCCCAGCAGGCAGCTGAAGAAGGACTGTGGGACCATCCTGGAGAGCATGAAGGTGCCCGGCCACTGCCATCACCGCCGCCGTTCCTTTGGCTCCCTCTAGTGGTGGCTCTAGTGACTGACTGGTCTGTCTCTGCTTCGTCCACAGCAATTTTCTGAGGCGGCCCAGCTGTTCGAGAAGGGCCAGTATTATGACAAGGCTGCTTCCGTCTACATCCGCTGCAAGAACTGGTAAGGACACCAGCGCCCCCCTCTGGCCGGTGCCAATGAAATGGGACTAATGGGGACTTGGTACTCAAGGTTCTTCACTTTGCTGTCTTGCGGCTCGTTCTTATATAGTCTACTTTCAGTTTTTAGTTTTAGTAATTTTATTTCTAGGGAAAGACAATCAATTCAGTTCAATTCAGCACATGGGTGTTGTGATAAAGTGCGACATCATAAAGAGAGAGAACAATACAAAGACAGGGAAAGACAAAGGAATAAAAGAGCCAGAAACTCTCAAGTAGGGAGGAAAAAAAACCTCTGCCCCCCCCCCCCCAAGGCATGCTGATGTTATAGAAAAAGAAAGAGTGGGCACGGTGAAGACTGTGATCCAGTCACGCCAAAGCTGTCAGACTAAACTAGCTCTGTGTGTTGCAAATATAGTGCCATTGGCTATTTCTATTTCGATTTAAGTGCATTAGACAAAAGAGGACCAAAGCATGGCCTCATCTATAGGCAACATACTGGGCTACCTTACCTTGAATGATTTCCTGCAAAGGAGTAAAACAAAAGTAATAAAAAATACTTACTTTAGCTAAATAGTATTGTAAAACTGTAATGGAAATAATTTGCTACTTTTGGAAACAATATTTATAGTTTTTGTTTCGTTTATTTTATTTACGTTTAAGAGCATGTTTTCGTATCGCTTTCGTTAACGATAATGACCCTGGTGTATCGCTGTCATTATCGCGCCATGTGGCCTTGTGATGTCAGGAGTTTTGAGGTGGGCGTCTGCCTTCCTTAGGGCCAAAGTGGGTGAGCTCCTGCCCCACGTGACCTCCCCCAAGATCCACCTGCAGTACGCCAAGGCCAAGGAGGCTGACGGCAGGTGAGCCGCCGCCCCCCCTCCCCAGCTCTCGCTCTGGTTTGTGGTCTGCGGCCCGTTGACGTCTATGGCATGGGTGCGGCAGGTACAAGGAGGCAGCCGCCGCCTACGAGAGCGCCAAGGACTGGGACAACGTGATCCGCGTGCAGCTGGAGCACCTGAAGAGCCCCGAGGAGGCCGTGCGCGTCGTGCGGGACACGCAGTCCATCGACGGGGCCAAGATGGTGGCCCGCTTCTTCCTGCGCCTCAATGACTACGGCTCGGCCATACAGTTCCTGGTCATGTCCCGGTGCAACGACGAGGCCTTCCAGCTGGCCCAGCAGCACGGCCAGATGGAGGTGTATGCGGATATCATCGGTGAGGCCCTCGCCGAATTTCTCCGTCACGCCTTCTAATGCAGTGCTGTTACAGCTATATAATTACAATAACAGTTAGGGTTTGTTTGAATGTTTGTGTTTCCCCTTCCTCCTATTAAAGGAAGGGGGGGTGCAAGAGGCGTAATTGCACCCCCTACTGGTCAGATGGAAATGCTATTTGAACATACCGTTGACCCTTCTGGATCGCGACCTTCCCTGTTTTGGTTTTGTTATATTGCCGGGTCGGCGTAAGAAATTAAATGGGAATATTTCGGGGGTTTTGCGAAAGCCGCAGACGACACACCGAGAGTTTCGTGACTGGGATTTATTCTGTTATATCTGAAATTGTGGCCTGCATGTCCGTTACAGCTGAACAAAACTACAGCTAAAAGCGGCCCTGGGGACCCAATCGTTTGTCCGTTATAGACGATATTCCGTTATAAGCGAGTCCACTATTACGGGATTTTATCGTAATAACGTTTCTGTGCGTGACAAACTGGCAGGGTCTGATGCCACCGTGGAGGACTACCAAAGCATCGCGCTCCACTTCGAGGGCGAGAAGAAGCACCTGCAGGCGGGCTGCTTCTTCCAGAAGTGTGGCCAGCACAGCCGGGTGAGGTGCCGACGCCGGGGGCCCCTGTGCTCCGCCGCTCCAGGGCCGCGGCTCACCTCGCCTCTCCGTCTCACTCAGGCCCTGAAGCACTTCCTGAAGTGCCGCAGTACGGAGGACAGCCTGGCGACCGAGATGGCCATCGAGACCGTAAACAGCGCCGACCGTCACCACCGCCGCCACACGCGCGTCCGCTCCAGGTCCCTCCGCGGCTGTTACTGACGTCCCTGTCCTCACGCCAGGTGGGCCAGGCCAAAGATGAGGCGCTGACGAACCAGCTGATCGATTACCTCATGGGGGAGAGCGACGGGGTGCCCAAGGTATGCAGCCGGCATGCCCCGCCCACAAATGTCCCCCCACTGGCATAATCCTCAGAAATCCATCGCTATGTTGGTGCCGTCTGCTACTCTTTTCATCATCTCCTTTTCTGGTTATAATTCTACTTTCCATTTTGGTTTTTCATCTGCTGCGACTCTGTTTTTGTTTTCCATCTGTTTGCTCCCGCTGCTCCGGTCTCCCGTCGCCTATTGGTGCCTGGGTAGTCTCTCACTGTGAGTAGTCATCTGATGCTGCCCCCTGTTGGTCGGATTGATCCAGCACGTAATGATCTCTGATTTGGTCGCTTGCTTAGCCTCCCGCTGTTGGTTCAGGGTGGCCAGGTTTGAGTGTGTTGGCCCTGTTGTGGATTCATGAGGTTAGTCTGTATTAGGGCTGGGTGATATCAAATCAATATTGTATCGCTCATGTGCGGTAATTACCAGGGCTTCATATGACAGGGGAGACATTTGTCGAGCCACCATTTTTTCGGTTTACTAAATGGATGTTTTACACCCACAATTTATTAAGCAGTTTAATAGGCTAAACTATTAATCAGGCATTTTATGAAAAGTTAATAATCAGTATAAATTCGGCATATCCTTATATTTAACGTGTCAGACTTTAAACTGCAAAAAGTACTGCAACGCAACCATTGACTTTCCTACCTAGTTTATCCACAAGATCTCCTCTTTTAAAAGATGTCATGGTTGCTGAGCTGTTCCTTTCTTCACTGCTTCTTCAGTGCATGTTACACTTAAATATACCAAACCATAGTATACCAAAAAAGTTATGTGGTGTGCCCCGCAAACCAAATTTAATCAACATAAAAAAAGCCAAGTTTACACAGATTACTAACTTTTGGGTGTCACAAAATGCATCTCATTAATATTTTAGCCATACCACTGATCTGCTTACCAAATTATGGGCGTAAACAAACACCTGTATCGTACCGAAAAGCTGCCGTCTGGCCAAATGTTTTTCCTGTTAACTGAAGCCCTGGTGATTATTGCCCATGCGTGATATAATATCGATATGATATATCGCCCAGCTCTAGGCTGTGTGATAAGCAGCTGAATGACCCCCCACCACTCATGAATGATAGTCCTATCGGTCAGAGACTTTAAGGTGGAACTTAGAGAGAACCAGACAGCAGGTCTCAGCCAACAGCTATGGTAAAATCACATGCATTCCTCCATGAAGCAGCAGAATATCTGTATGCCTTGTGAAAGTGATGTTTAGTGCTGCGGCAAATATTAGAAACATTTAATATATGAAGATTTGAGAAGAAAAATTCCAAAAAAACGAATTACTGGGTAATAATCAAAATTTATGCACAATTTATGTATGACAGTTCTCACAAGTAGCGTGCACATAACACACGAGTAAGAAAAGAGGGCGGGCACAAATTAAGACAGTCCTCCTAGCACCTGCTCGAGAGCCCTAAAAAGGGACTGAAGTATGAGAGCATTTTCAAAACGTTGGTACTGGCAAAAGCTATATAATAGAAAACTTCAGCCAAATATGCAAATATGAAAATATTCAGTAGTTGGAGCACTAGTTACATTTCTAACCATTCATCATTACTTCATGAGAGGATGGGTTCCGGTAACCTGGTATCAGTAACCGAAACACAGTGATCCGGGGCACTGCCACTAAACCTTAACAGCACACTGAGACATTAGGTCAGAAGGTGAGCATCGGCCCATGTGATCCCATCCCGTCAGGACGCCAAGTACCTGTTCCGGCTCTACATGGCTCTGAAGCAGTACCGTGAGGCGGCCCGGACAGCCATCATCATCGCCCGCGAGGAGCAATCTGCAGGTCTGTCCCTGGTGCTGGGCTGTGGCTTCCTTTAAGTTCTTAAGTATCATTATGTCTTTAAGGTCTAGACTAGGGCTTCCTGTTCCTCTGAGATGAAAATATTCATTTGCCAGCGCAGGAAACTCAACTCCTACCATAAAGTCAGTATTTTTTTTCCAAGCGGTTTTCCCAGAATCCCCCAACGCATGCAAAACCTTTACCCTGAATACCCTAGTAAACAAACAGGACCCCTTTGCTTTTAGGAAACTACCGGAATGCCCACGATGTCCTCTTCAGCATGTACACGGAGCTTCACAGCCAGAAGATCAAGATCCCAGCAGAAATGGCCACAAACCTCATGATCCTGCATAGCTACATTCTAGTTAAGGTTGTTTGACCTCACGCTGACCCCAGTCACGTGACCAGCTGTAATTGGCTCATCGATTAAACATGTTTAATATGTTCTTGCCTGTTTGAACCGCAGATCCATGTAAAGCGAGGCGACCACTTGAAGGGAGCGCGCATGCTTATTCGAGTCTCCAACAACATTAGCAAGTTTCCCTCGCGTGAGTAACCGGCCTCTCGCTGTTCTGGGGAAACGCCCCCCACAGCCGGCTGACCCCGCCCCCCACCTGTCGCTACCCCCCCCCAGACGTGGTGCCCATCCTGACGTCGGCCGTGATCGAGTGCCACCGCGCCGGCCTGCGGAACTCGTCTTTCGGCTTCGCCGCCATGCTGATGAGGCCCGAGTACCGCAGCAAGATCGACCTCAAGTACAGGAAGAAGATCGAGGCCATGGTCCGGTGAGTCTGGCGCGGTGGCCGCCGCCCCCTCCCCGCCGTGCCGGGGCCGCTCATCAGCCCCCGTCTCGTACTCTCCCCCCCGCAGGCGCCCGGACACCTCAGAGCTGGAGGAGGAGACCACGCCCTGCCCCTACTGTGGCTTCCAGCTGCCAGAGTGCGAGCTGCTCTGCCCCAGCTGCAAGAACAACCTGCCTTACTGCATCGCCACGGTGAGTCTGCAGCGCGTCCGTCCGCACGTCCGCCTTCGGTACGCTCCCTCAGTCGCATGGTGTCTGTGACCCCGCTCACCAACAGGGTCGCCACATGGTGAAGGACGATTGGTCAGCCTGTCCCCACTGCAGCTTCCCCGCGCTGTACTCCCAGCTTCTGGCGTGAGTATCCCAGGCCAATGGTAGCTTCCTCTACCTGCCCTGCTCAGGAGGTTCAGTACTGTGCAAGTCTTAAGCAGTCAGAGGAAAAAGTTTACAGCTATTTAGCTGGGTACTAAGTGCATATTTGTTCTTAGGAAAACACAGATTAACAGGAAAATAACTTTCTGGAGAACAGAAGAAATTATCTTGTTGAATGGATAGAAGAGCACTGCATCTAGCATTAAATAACCCACCCTGGGCATGGTACAGATCTACAAAACATACAGATCTACAAAACGCTCGGGATGACAGCGCCAGTGTCACTTACCTCCATTAAGTTTATTTGTACTTCGCAAGACTAAAAAAAGTAAAAGACAAAAACTTGAGAAGATGCATAAAAAGTGACTTTGTAGCAGCTTGGCTTTTTTCCAAATATATTCCTATATATATAGGAAGTTCAGAGCGGCACAAATGTAACCAGCACTCGACAAATGGATACTTTAAATGTTCTTTTTTGTTTGTTTCAGTTGTGTGATTAAAGAATTTAATGTGGCAAGGTGGGAAGACGATAAATGCGACATCCAGAACTATGTATCACCTTGGCGGTGTAATCGTAGAGCGACACACATACACCGAAGCACAAATACAAATGCCCACAACGGCACAGGCTACTTGCATCAGTCACGGCACAGGCTAGACGCAGGAGTGTAATTCAAGCTCATCCCTAACCCTGTGCTCTCCCCAGGCTGCTGGAGATCGAGTCATCATGCCCCATGTGCTCAGAGCCCCTGAGCCCCTCCCAGGTACAGAAGACCTCCAACTGCTCTGCTTACCTGCAGCCGGAGGAGCTCGAACCCTGACCCCAAGGGTGGGGGACTAAGCAGAGACCAATTAGCACCCTTTCTGCAGCCCGATACCCAAGGGACCGTATGTAAAGTTCAGGCCCTAGTTTGTCATTTACTGTGATGAGAGAGAGATGCAGCCTGTGTCAATCCCTGGGTGCATAAGAAGATGGATAATGCAGAGGTTTCCAGAACCTTCGGCTTGAAACACAGACAGTCCTGGGCCATGTAAAATACCCTTTGCTTATGTAGTTTCTTCTGCTGAAATGCTATATAAAGTTTTATGTATAAGCACTTTTCTAAGAGTCAATTATTAAACTATGCTGGCACCATTGCCCAGAGATTATTAATGTGGCTCCAAACTGCTTTTTTGATTAGTGCATTGATTAGGACACACTGCCTGTCAGAGGAAGGAGGCTGGTTTAAATTCCGTGGCTGACAATAGGGGGTGGAACAGTGGGGGGGGTGGTTAGCAGTCGCCTCACACCACTAAGACCTGGGTTCACGTCTCCACTGTATATCAAGGCCCTGTATGTGTGGTGCTTGCATGTCGCCGCTGTGGCGTCGTGGGGTTTTTCTCCAGGTAGTCCAATTCCGCCCCCCCCCCCCATCCCAGTCTAAAAAGTGCGCGTGCATGCGTGCCCACCCCCGCTGGCCCAGAAAAGGGTCGGCACCTCACCCAGGGCTGTTCCCTGCCCTGCACCCGTAGCCTCTGGGCTAGGCTGTACTCAGACAGATGACACACAAAGCTTATTCATTCTTTATTTCTCGATAGCATTTCTCGATATATAAAAAGTCATGTGTAAGAAAATGGCAGACACAAAGTCTGGGAGTTCAGGAATGCAAAATTACCGCCCTGAAAAACATTCACTAAATCAGATGCCAGCACATCTATGAAGATTACTACTAAACAAATGATACACTACACATATGTACAGGATAATCGAGGGCATCGGATACCCTACCGGCTATTTACTGCTGGAGGAAAAACTAAAAGCAGCCATGTTCCTCCTGGGACAGACTGCTACGGCTGTGTCTCCTTCACTAGGCACCGACTCCCCGTTTGCAGCATGATGGCGGTACGTAGTGCTGACCAGCGAGACACCTAAGTGCGTATATCTGTATAGGATATTTGTACTGTTTCAGTTTCAGGCCAGGCGGCCCAGGGTGGAGGCACAGTACACCCCCACCGCTCAACCCAGACGCCTGCCGCTATTCAGCCCCACCATGGTGTAACAGTGTCCAGCTATGCACGCTGCAGCTTTTTGGCTGCCTCACTTCTTGCCCTTGCCTTGGCCCTTTCCCTTCCCCTTGCCTTTGCCCTTCCCAGAATCCCCTGCCTTCTGCTGCTTTGTTGTTTCCTTACTTGCCTTCGCTTTCTTCTGCTGGAAAAGCATAAAGGTCCACGTCACACATGCAGTTTTGCACAGTCAGGTGCAAAATAGATCAATAAAACCCCATACAGGGTAAATGCACTCGTCAAAACGGCAAATATACACAAAAACGAACAAACAAAAAAAAACCCAAAAAAGCCATTGGCCATGTCTATCCATCCCACCTTAATCATGGCATCAGTGGCCACATCCTCTTCCTCCTCCTCAGCCAGCTCCTGCGACTCCCGCTCCAGCTCCCCCTCTCCCAACTCGGCGTCCACGGCTCCGCGCCGGCCCTTCTTCACCGCCTGCAGGGCGTACGGGGTCAGGTGGGACTCCTTGTTGTACGCCCGGGTGAAGGCCGCTTTCACCTGGGAGGGGAAGACGCAGCACAAAACATGCGGCGAAACAGTAGATGGAGAACCCACACCCTGACCTCCACCCTCCACCTCATCACCTTGGGGTCCAGTTTGGAGTAGGGGTCCGGCTGCCCGCCCCAGGTACTGATTTCCATGATGCTGTCCACGTCTTCCTTGATTATGTTGTAGTCATCCATGAGCTGTACGGCCTTGGTGGCGCCATCTGCCCCATACCTCTGCAAGGGCTCCAGCAGAGCAGAGCGCAGGTAGGGCAGGTATTCCAGGTTGATGGCTTGCTTACTGACGTGCGCCCTAACAGACAGAGAGGATTTTCGCTCACGGGAGTTCGATAACCAACCGGATTGTAGAGGAAGCAGGACCAACCAATCAGATTTTGATCCACCTATGCTACAATCTGATTGGCTCCCTCTCTGAACCAATCATCTTTCCTTCTGCCCGCAGAACATTTTTGTGTCGGTCAAAACGCCAATGAGCTGGATGCTAGGCTTGAATTTCAAGCGATGGCTTAGAGCCCGGCAGGGAGAACAGCGAGAGTGTGCAGACCTGAGACTCATGTGTGATGCCAGCTCCTGGATGATGCGGTTGTGTTTGCCCGTGGAGGAGAACTTGCCCAGCCAGCTGGGGAAGGTGGGGAATTGGCTCATGTAGCCCCTCATCAACTCCCCCGGAAGCACACTGGCGTAGATGGCCTGTAGCATGTGCAGCACAAATTTTTAAACAAACCTATCAATACACAAAATACAAGGTAAATGATACCGGAGGTGTCGATTATAACCCTGTTGTGCACCATGTCGCCGTCTGACCTGCGTGGGCAGCAGAGACCAGGTCTGACGGGATCGGATCTGCCGATCCACCAGATCTCCGTCACAGATGCTGTCTGCGGTTTTGCTCAAGAGCACCAGATGACACTTCAAGTTACTGCTGAAAACAGAAAAGGCATGTTTACACACGCGACCTCATCCGCGCACCAGCAGGAGCAGCTTTCCCCACCAATGCTCACCCTGCTGCGGCCGGACGGACGTGCAGGTAGTTCTCCTGGACAAACAGGGGCGCTAGCGAGTAATCGTGGAAGAAAAGGTCAGATTTGTCCATCAGGGACATTTGAGCAGTCTCTTCTCCGGCAGAGAAGACCTTCCGACAGACATCAAACGGGCCCTGGAAATAGTGAGAGTGTGAGCTGGTTTGGCTGGGGATGTATAACTCAGCACCTGGAACTTTCTATTCTGCAAATCCCATCAGTTATAGGAAATGATACTGACATCGGTCAAAATCCCCTACATGCACAAGTCAGACAGTAGTGAAACATACCAGCTTCATGTCCTTCCTGGCATTCTTTGCGTCGGCTTTGACCTGATCATAGGTCATGACTTTGTCTTTGGCTGACCACATACTCAGGTTGTGGAGAATCTGGGAAATTGCAATCGGAACTGAAAGTTAGTTTGGCGTCTTCCATCACTTTAGGTTTTTTTTTTAGTCCTTCCCAACTGAAAGGCTACCTGTCTGATGTCTTGGTTGGACGCCAAGATGAGCTCGTTGAGAGCTGGTGCTGGGACCTTGAGCCCTTCCTTGTAGGCGATGGACATCATGGCTCCCTGAGGGGAAGCAGCAGATACTGGTTGACGCATATTCATGGCTGACAGTTACTACTCATCACTAACACCCAGCGGGGAACTACAAAGATTGAAGAATACAGAAACTGTAAAGGTCCAAGTTTTATCTGCTAAAAAGTTAGTAGCAGCTCAAGGCGCACAAGCACTCAGAATAAGCACTCACAGTGGGTGAGGCTGGGGTCTCCCCTAGGCTACTACCTTGATCTGCTCTAGACGGGGTCTCTGGAAGCGCAGGTCGAAGCAGTAGTTAGCCAGGGAGCGGATCTTCTGGTGGTTCCTGTCATTACACATGCAGATGATGGGGATCTTTGACTGCTTTATCAGGCTAATCATCTCCTGTGGTGGGACAAACGAAGCAGAAGGTGAGAATACTGGAGGAAGACCAGAGGTGGACATTTCAGGTCCAGAAAGTACAAATCCAGACCAAGTTTTTGTTTCAACCCACCAGTTAAGTATAAAGAGTCACTGTCACAGAGTACTCAACTGGTTGCTTGAAACAAAAATGTGGTCTGGATTTTTACTTTCTGGACCTGAAATGTCCACCTCTGAGCAAGACACACACCCACCCCCCCACCATGCCCAGCGACCGGAGTGGGGCTACCTGGATACCGCCCCTGTCCTCATTGCCTGCCATGCCGTCCACCTCGTCCATGATGAGCACATGCTTGCTGCTCACAGTCTGAGAGGCACCTGGCAAAGGGAGGCCAGACAGTTTAGCACGGATAATCCGCGCTGCTCCTGCAGCAGGGGTCTGGGGCTTCAAACCAGACCATCTAATTCCCCTAGGGGTACCTGTGTAGAAGCTCTTGATGCTAGTGTTGTTGAGGGACTCAGCAACGACCTCCTTCAGGTTGTTCTTGCTCCGGGTACAGCTAGCGTTCATCTCCACGTAGCTGTAGCCAAGTTCCTGCATCATACGTCAAAAATACGTCATGATGAGACGGACTCAGAAGAAACCACATCTACGAATGACCATTAACATTCAGATACGAAGTCGATACTCCACGCTACAGATGAGCAAGACTGACCTCACAGACCAGGGCGGCCGTAGTGGTCTTTCCCACCCCAGGGGGTCCCGAGAGCAGCGCCGCCTTGAACCCGGAGCCATCATCCTTTCCCCCGAACTTGCCAAACCGGGGCGCTGTGTGAGCACACACATTATCAGCTCCGTTAGCTCTCGGCGTGAATACCAGGACATCAACGCGCCCCTCAACCATGCCTGAGCCTCAACGTACCAGCAGGCTTTGTGGTACCAGTGTGCCAGCGGTGCCAGTTCTGGAGCCAGCGCAGCAGTTTGTTGGCACAGCTCTGTTCACCCTGTTGCCCGATGAGGCCTTTCAAGTTGTGTGGCCTGTACTTGTCCACCCACAGCAGACTGGACCCTTCGGTATCTGGTACCGGTGCCGCTGTCGTGGTTGCGGCACCGTGCCGCTCCGCCTTATCGAAGGACAGGCCCTTCCTGGCCTCTCCGCCACCGGCCCCAAGGCTGCCACTTGACGCAGGTTCTCGTTTAGGCGTGGCTGGCTTGCCCTTGGCGGACTTCCCAGAAGATGGCGTCTTCTTGGCTGGGGTTTGCTTTCTGGGACTGGTCTTCTGTGGGGTCCTTCTCGTCCTGGAGGGCTCAGGGGTCTTCTTGTTCTTTGGATAAAAACAGGGGAAAAAAAAACGGTCGGCTCGGCCCCCCAAGAGCAGACTTCACCTGTCAGCTATACGACTCTCACCTCAATCTCAGCCGCAATCTCATACTTGGACTTCTTGCCCGGTTTGGTCCGTATGAGATCCAGCAAACCATCTTCATTTATGATCTTTGTGCCAAAACTTTCAGCCTGAACCATAAATAAAGACAAGAGGCCTGATACACATTTGATGCAAGACAGTAAACCCAGGTCTGTGAGCTCAAAAGTAAGGGAACGAACTCAAAAGGACAACGCAAGGAGAAAGCAGCAGACGGACATGGAGGCTGACCTTCTCCGTCTTGGAGGCCCCGCTGTCTCTGCCCAGCACCAGGTAGCTCGTCTTGCGGCTGACGTTGCCCGTGACCTTGCCGCCATAGCGCTCGACGAGGGACTTTGCGTCGTCTCGCTCCATGGACTCCAGCACGCCCGTCAGCACGAAGGTCAGGCCCTCCAGACAGTTCTCTGCACCCTGGGCCCCACCGACACCTGGGTCACCGCTCCTGAACCCTTCACAGTGTTTGTGCTCGTACCGGGGGGGGGGGTTATGGGGGGTGCTGCTCAACCCCATCAACCAATCAGACGGAGACCAAAAGGAGGACTACTCAATACCCTGTGTCTGCTTCTATGTACCAATGAAAGCTGGAAAGAGTGGACTAATGATCTGTCAAATCAAGAACCTGTCCAGAAATAAATATTACACTAGCCAAGACTCAGCTGACGCAGTTTATCACCTGAGGGATCTCTTTGGAGCCCAGGGCACGAGGGCCTTCTCTGTTCAGGTAGTTCCGGTACGCTGATGAATTTCCGCGCTTCTTCTCTGCATCTTCTGGGCTGACACTCTGATGAGGGTCAAATTAAATGAATTAAGATCGGTGTCAAACACGGGGGAAGAAAGGAAATCCTGGCAGATTTTTACCTCTGCCTTCTTAGGGGAGATCTTCTTGCTGACGGGCGTGGTCACTGGCTCGCTCTTGGCGGTCGACGGCATTCCCGATTTGGCCACATTCTGTGTCTCTGAAGTGGATGTACTCGAGGGCTCCTTCTTGGGCGAAATGACCATCTTGGTAGCCCCCCCATGCTTCTGTCTGGCATTCTCTTCTTCCTTCCTTTTCATGCTGGCCAGCTTGGAGCTCGTCTTGACGGGGTTCTTCTTGACGGGGCTCTTCTTGACGGGGCTCTTCTTGACGGGGCTCTTCTTTGGGGACGGACCCTTGGCACCGGCCTTGCTGTTGGCTCGGGACTGGGAACCAGAGACTGGAAGATGTAAAGACAGAAGTTCAAATCACCCCTGGACCCTCTTCCACCACTGCAGAGCAGACAATGATGAGGTAAGAAAATAAGCCAACTGCCAGACACTTTTGGGAAGTTTGCGGGTTCACCTGGAGAAATCTGGGTGCTGAGTTGGCCCGTGCTGCTCTTGCTGGGTGAAGCAGATTCTCTGCGAGCCTAAGGGTACAATGGCATGGTCACATGACCACAACCTCTGCTGCAATGCGTCTTAGCAATATGTACCCAAGCTACAAGTTTACGGACCAACAAAAAGCTTTTGAGTGTGTGATATGCTGACCCCATAAAGCATGACTGCTCTCACCTTTTTGGGCTGAGGGGCCTCGTCCAACATGGCCAACGTCCTTGCAAACTCTTCATCATCGTGCAGCTGTTTCTCCAGCTACAGGAGGAGCAGAATCAGACAGATGCCTGAGAAGGAACCCAAAAGCAACCTAAATGACGTTAAGATCCCTATCAGAGCTGCAAACTTACATCTTCATCCATCTGCAGCTGTCTGGCGATGGCCTCATCACTCTGGGAGTCATCCACATCCTGTGTGGCCTAGGAAAGGATGCTGTAGTGACCAGCTGTACTACCAGTACGGCTGGCCATCTATACCCGCTAAACCGACAAAGCTGCATGACAGTAGGGTTGCACGATATCATATCGTGATTATTTGCCTCAATGCTCAATAATCACCAGGGCTTCACATAACAGGAGTGAACATCTGTCCAGACGCCAGCTCTTCGGTACTATATGGACGTTTACATCCGCCCACGATTTGGTAATAAGATTAGTAGTATATTTAAAATATTAATGAGATGCGTATCGTGATGCCCAAAAGTTAGTAAACTGTATAAATTCGGCAGATCCTCACGCTCATTAAATTCAGATGGAGGGGCACGCCACATGCGACCGTTTTGGTAAATCACGGAAGCGATAAGCGCCGAAGGAGCAGTGAAGAAAGGGAACAGCTCAGCAGCCACATCATCTTTTAAAAGGGGAGATATCGTGGATAAACAAGGTGGTGGCGTGGCGGTCCTTTGCAGTTTAAGTCCAGCATGTTTGTTAAACATGAAGATACTCCAAATTTATACGGATTACTTTTGGGCATCACAATACGCATCTCATTAATACTTTAGCCGTACTTCTGGCGATTACTGCGCATGCGTTATATAATTGCAATATGATATTGTGCGGTCATACATGACAGAATTGATTTCCACTAATGAACAGCGACAGTGGCGGGCCGATGACTCACAGCTTTCCGCTTGGTGCTGGCTACCAACTTTTTATCCGACCTCTGGATACTGCCGCTGCCAAAAAAATCCAGTACGGAGGTGTGGGTCTGCTTGGGATGGGGTGGCGCTGCTTTGGGGGTGGCTGGGGTAGGAGGCGATTTGACCTTGCCCTTCGCTGGGGCTGAAGCCGGTTTCGGGGGGGAGCTGACGGCAGAGGTCGCCTTCTTATCCGGGCCTGCTGCTGCCGACTTGGACAGCCCATTGTCATCAGATTTAGTCGGTTTCTTCAGGGACACGAAAGTGTCACTGTCTGAATCTAGGAACAAATGAGACAAAGAAAGAATTTCAGCTATGGAACAAATGACCACAGACGGTGTTGTACCAGCATGAAGCAGAGTCTTATGCTACTGTGCAGGCGAACGGTAGAATAACCGTTTACGCCTAGATGCCTGACTGGAGGAAGTCGACAAGCTGTTACTCCCATCTTATTGCATAGCAGAGAAACGAAACCCGAATCTAGAGCCCGCCTCGCACCAGCCGACAGTGACATCCTGTCTGCGCCGAGCTGCACAGCTGCAGGTTCTGGGCCCTGCCAGAGCAGGCAGTGAAAACGGCTTCGCTCCACCCAGAACACGCACAGACCCTCGGTCTCAAGACGAACACGACAGGCCACGTATGCCGGCTGGGTCCATCGCACCAAGTCCCTCACCGGTTTCTGAGACGTACTGAACCGGGTGTTTCTTCGGGAGGGGTGCACCCTTGGCGGGCTTCTGAGTTTCCTGGGGGGATTTCTTGGGTTTCTTCTCCACCTCTTCCTCTTCCGAGTCTAAAAGGATGACATGCCTAAATGAGAGCCCCGTCTGCCAAGGCAGCCATGATGAATGACATTTAGAGGGGAAGGACAGCTCACCGGAGTGCAGGACCGCACGTTTCTTTCGTTTCACTGATGACTTCTCCACTGTTTCAGGGCTTTTAGCCTATTAAAAAAAATAATAAATTCATTCATTCATTAACCTCTATTTTACCAGGCAAATCATTAAGAACAGTTTCTTATTTACAATGACAGCCTGGTAAGTGCCAGAAAGCAAAACAAAAACGGAAAAACACAAAGGAGCACAAATTATTTTTCATAACATTACTGAAATTGCGGTTTGATACCACTACACCTCACAGACTGCAAGCAATACAGAAATGTATTGCAGAATAAGAAAAGCATCGTGTTTGGGATGCTGAAGGAATCAGAGGGGCCTGTCCCAGCTTGCCTTTGAGCCAGGCTTCGCTTTATTCCTCTTCTGGTCCTCAACGCTTCTGACACCACCGTTCTGGGCAGGTTTCTGCACCACCGGCTTACTGGGCGCAAAGAACCTCCGGATGTCCTGGACAGGGCAAAGAGGGACTGATCAGAGGACCAGACTGAGCCGGCCATGAATCATGGGGGACCCACAGAAAAGGCTCTTGGTTTGATTATGCGGACTAAGGAACAGAAACAACATGAGAATAAAACAGCAGGACACAGCATGTCTCACAAATATGAACAATTCAATTAAATGCAAGACGTACAGAAGGAATCATGTTCTCTGTTGTTCGAAAAATAATCTGCCAGTACAGTGGCCGGTTTGATTCCAGGCTTTACTAGTATTTCTAATTACTAATACCCCGCCGAAGCTCACCATCAGCGACTAAAACTTATTGCTAAAACTTGGCGTTTATTATGGTCCTAATCCTCGTCGTTAGGCCGCAGCAACAAAATGCAAGGCGTGTTTATAAAGTTACTGCATCTGGAGCCCAAATAAGACGGAGCGGGTCGAAAAGCATGCCCAACTGCATGTTGCTAAGCCAAGAACTGAAAACGGGGGGGAAGCTCTGTAAATAAACGCAGCCATGATTTCATTTGTATACAAGTGCGAAGGATAAACGACGGGCTAACTTTGCGCAACGGCGGGTACGCAGTTAATACTGACACTTAACTAGCAGGCTAATGTCTTAGCACTTCGCTTCACCCGCATAACGACTCAATCCGGACGCGCCATGGCCGTTTGAAGAGGCCCCCAAAAGTGGCTCACCATGATGCAGCGGGCGGACGGACGATCGGAGGCACACGGACGCACGGAACCGCTACAGTCCCCGCGCGCTTGGCGCCAACGCGAGTCGCGCGCGGCGCCGCGTAATGACGCAACTCGCAGCCGCGCTGACACCGGGAGCGTCTGGCGTGACAACTTTCAGACGTTCACGCGAGAAATATTATTCTATTACGCATCTAAAATGAGCTACATCGAAATCTTTGGGCTAGTTTGCAAACCATGCAGACGAATCGCGAGCTAATATTTACATGCATTGTTACATGCACGCAGGTGCACGTGCTTGTGTCTGCAGACTTGAACGGAAAATCTCGCTCCAGCCAGCTGACCGAAGTTGGCGTCCCAGCATCAGCTTCAGACCCGAGATGTCGAGTGGGTAGCTTCATTGTTAATGTCAGTACCTGCATAAACTGGTCCAGCCGGACCGTGTGCATACTGGACCGACTCATAAATTATAAATTAGTTTGATCAATTTAGTCCAAATCCACTTTATACTGCCTCAACTGCGCCCGTACAAAAAAAACTTTATGCTGTACCAAAATTGTAAACTTAAGAGGTCAATTTGCAATTAGTGATCCCTAATTTCCCTCCAGGAGCTAGTAAGATATCTGTCTGATCACAGCACATTGACAACACGACTTTCACCGTTTACATTTGCTCAGGTTTTTGTGCTGTGTTGACTTGCACTGGGCTAAGATTCATTTACTGCACAATATGACTGTCGTGTCCTGCACGTATATTAACTACAGTTGATAGAGCTGTCCAGTACTGCATTCAAAACAACTCTCCCTTGAAACACAACCACTCCATACAGTCATGATACTCCCAAGATATCCAGCATGATGTGCATTCACATCTGCCGTGAGCTCACAAACTGCAAGGTCAGAGTAAAAGATGCACAGAGATCATGACTGTGGTATAAAGTAATTTATTATTGACAGGTTAACAGCTTAAGCTTCCTGTTGCTCCACTACAGTGCTCTTCTCACTGACATAGATACCATCCAGGAACTTGCGGATATCCTTCTTCCTCACAGTCGTGGCCTGCTGGATGAGGGCAGCTGCAAAGCAAGAGGAGCAGAGTGAGACCAAGACGAGGCACCATGCAACCACAAGGTGGCGACAGGCCCGAAAGCCCTCGAACCTGCTACGCTATGGGGCCCCAGGTTCTATCACCCAACACCAGATCATTTAAACTCAATACACAAGGACACAGTATATAAAATTAAATATTTTTGTAAGTGAGGGTGAGGATCCAAACAGTTAAACATGCATGGAATTTAAACAGAACCACAGAGGCAACATGCACATGAAATACTTTCTTCCTTTTAAGACACCATTTGGTTAATTGCAGGATGTATCCCACAATGCCCTCCTGGTGTGTGACCACCTTTAACTAAAACCACCTTGTGCCGCATGTCAATTTTCTGGAACACATCGAGTGACAACACAGGACGGATCTGAGGGGGATTCCCCGCAGAACGTCGGACGAACAGTCACAGAAAGGCCCGTTTCGGCAGTAAAGCATTCTAACCTCTACACTGTTCACTGATCCGGGTCCAAAACAGTTCCCTTCTCGGACACGTAAATACCGTCCAAGAATTTCCTGATATCCTTATTTTTGACTGTGGTTGCCTGTTGGATGAGGGCGGCTGCAAGAGAGAGGCTGCGGTGGTGAGGTGCTACATGCAAACAGAGCTCAGAATCAACACAATCACAAAAATCACCGAGCAGGGGCAGAGCAGAGGGGCAAGGGGGGGGGGGGCAGCATTGCAATCCGGGTACGGCGGCCATGATTGTCAGGAGGCTCGTAGGCTTGAGGAATCAGACTAAAGGAACATGATTAGGGAACATGATCCTGAATGCAGGAACAGGGCAGGCAGTATGTTTAATGGGCAGCCATCTGCAGTCTCCAGTTAGCAGAGACTTAGCTGGATTCTGCACCAGGGCACAAACATACTCCTGGCAAATGGGAGGGGGAAGGGGGTGCGCTCACAGAACAAAGGGAACACCTCATAATGACCAGATCCACAGGGGTGCATCCAGTCACATGCAGAGGGCGTCACCCTGTGCAGGTCCTCTAATTGGATTCTGCACACATTTACTATAGAACTAAACAAGGAAATTGTGTACTAGAATACTGCAAAAGGACACTCAAGCCAGCATAGAGGGGAAAATTCATAATCAGAATAGAGTAACGTCAGATACCATAAGGGTCTGTTCACACCAACCTACAATCACAACCCATAGAAACCCATGGATCGCACACAAGAGACATCAGTGGTGTCTCGAGTGTTACTATGGGTGCATTAAAATTAAGACCTTAGTCTACAGGTGCTTTCAAATGGCCCAGAATGCAGCTGTGTGAACGGAGCCTTAAAGGGAAAGAAACGCCTATTCCCCAGAAAAAGATTTCAAGAAAGTCGGGGGTGACCCTAATGACCAGCACTCAAATGATACGTCTCGATTACTTTATGGTAGCCGAGTGTGTCACGGTCATAAGCGGAGCAGCTGGGAGGGTCCTTAGAAAGGACAACCATTATTTAACACTGAGCAGTTTTCAAACAGCAGGGTCACTTAGTATGTAATCAGGACAGACTTGTGTGCATCAGACGTGGTACATTACCCTCAAACACTAGGTCTCACTAACAGCTGAATTTTAAGTAATTTTACTTTATCCCTCTGACATGAAATAATGAAAGTCAATGCTCGACACCGTAAAGGTTTTTAAATGTTCATTCAAAATAATTATCAAACAAACCGCAACTTCCCCACATAAGCCATCGATGACCGTTTGATCATTTAGACCTACTACATGACGACATGGGGGGGTTACTCACCTGAGTTGGACACCAGCTCAATGTCATTACCCTCCAGAACCAGCTCGTCCTTCTGGGCTGCCGACACTGTGCAGGTCACACCTGAGGGAAGGGGGTTGGGATCGAGACATCAGCACGGAGCCCCTCAAACGGCAGGCAAGGCGACGTCGTTTCACACGACACAAAGCGGCTCACCTGGCCTCATGCGGACCCTCCGGATGTACTTCTCCCCAAGGAAGTTCCTGATCTCCACTAGGGTGCCGCTCTCCTGCATCACCACGTTGATGGGGAAGTGAGCGTACACCGATCTCATCTTGTAGCGGAAGCCCTGGAAAGACAGAGGCGGCCATTAGCCTGTCGGCGTTGGTCTCTCATGCTTGCCGGCAGCAGCCAAAGCACTGGCCACTCACCAGGGTCACCCCCTTGATCATGTTCTGGACGTGGCTGCAGATGGTGCGCACGGTGGCCAGCTCCTTCCTGTTACCCCACCATTTATCCACACGGAGCTGAGAACATAACGGGCAGCGCTCAGAGAGGTGCATCGCACAAAATCTCCCAGGGAAATAGACCCCACCCCAAGCAGGCATAATCAAAACAAACGACGCAACTACAACGCAACCAGGAGGAAATCTTAAAGCTGAGTTATTTTGAGGGTCAGGAATAAGACGCTAAATCATATACGTCAGGTGTTCTCACTCCCAGAATACAAAACCTGAAACTCAGTGAGACCACTATCTAAAATAATCGTCCCTAACCCCCAAAGACTGAGAGACCAGGTCTCCGCGGCCGCCTTACCTTCTTACGCTTCCTGCCCAGGAGACTGAGTTCCAGGTTAATGTGGTTGAATTCCCGGCGCAGCACACCGCGGGGCCCCTTGACAACCACCGTCCTGCCTTTCAACGTCACTTCGACTGCACATTCAGACAAGGGCCAAAGCATAACATCGCTTAGAAGACGTGAGCCGTCTACGGCCTGCCAAACATTTCTGTATACAGCCCCAGCAAGGTGCAAATCAACTAACAGCATCATCCAGTTACAGACTTCAGACCAGTTGCGTGGTATTGCCTGTTCTATTTTTTTCCTGACAAATACTTGGAAGTTTCTTTAAAGCCCCCACACAAAAGATGCCACATTTTCAGGCACCGAGCTACTGCATTTACCGGCGACTCGGGGACATACCGTTGTCGGGGATGTCAACTGTCTGGTTGCTGAGAATGGTCTTCATTCTGGGGACGGGAGGAGGAAAAAAAAAGACGTGATAAGCAATGTCTCCACGACCGAAAGACGGAGAAGCAGCGCGTTAAGCCAATTAACAAATAACTTAACCGGTCCAATTCAAAGTGCATACTGGCTAGATGCTGTAGATATAACATTCGTTAAACTCACGCAACGTATACATAATATATTCATAGAACCAAAGAACGTAGGGATTCGGGACCTGCGGCCTGGTTACAAGAAATGGATGAACAAATATCACCTTTGTGCCTGTGCTTTAGTTCACAAATACATATACCGTGGTTATTACTGGGGTTTATTTAAGCCCAGAGTGGCAAATCTGAGCGCGACGTACATTTAAACAGTGAGGATTACGTTAGATTTTGAAGCATTCAACTGAAGAGAACAACCATTACCTCGCCTGAAATTGAGGAAAGGAAGAAGGAAGGACGTCATCCCACAGTTCTACGTTTTCGGCGTGTTACGTCATCAACTGTGGCCCATGAGTTTCAGACATAATTATTCGAAAAAAGATCAAATCGATCCAGCCTTCTACTGCTTAAAACTTAAATAAATCCACATTACACGTATTTTACTTACATTACAATACTTATTCAAATGGTATATTTTAAATAATTTTTGCATGATATCTGTGTAAGTTAACAAATCAAGCTAACAGGCGTGAGTAGTCAATTTAAGATAGCAGCGTTGTCAATGACAAGACGCCCGTGTAGTTATGGCGTTGGTGAAAAATAGTTTTCTCGGTGCGGGTCGATTTTCGTGTACTTTGCTGCGCTTACAATTCAGGAGTGAAGACGTTCAACATGTAAGTCTATGTGTCTCTACTTATATTATTATGATGCGAGTTATTAAGACAGTTAAGGAAATGTAATGGATTTGGGCCCGGACTTGATTATTATCATAAATAATTTGAATTATCCATAATGTCAGTATGTAGCATAAGAGTGACCTGATTGTAGACAATGCTGTAGTGTATATTACATAACTGTACATTACCTGTTTGTGTTATAATCTGATATTCATTTAAATCATTTGTATGATTGTAGGTTTGTGTCAACGGAGTTACTACTGCGGCACAATCGCCCTTGAATCCGACGGACAAAAAGAAGAAAGTACCTGAGGATGGACTTAAATTACAGGACTTCATTTCCGGAGACCTGTCAGAGAAGAGCCGGTGGGATCAATATAAGGGGGACCTTAAGCGGCAGAAAGGGGAACGGTAAGGCGCGGTGGAGGTGCAAACTGAATATTGCAAGAATATTAGGATCAAGAGTCTACGATAGACGGTTTCAGTTATTTTTGCACAAATGCAGACGTTAGTACATCGCTTAAAAGTATTTAAATTGTTCTGAAACCCTGCGTCACCTGTGCATCCTCTCATGACAGACTCAGACTTCCCCCTTGGCTGAAGACAGAGATTCCCATAGGGAAGAACTACAACAAGCTGAAAAACACTTTGCGGCACCTTAACCTGCACACGGTGAGTCAGTAGCACCTCTGCGCGTTCATTTATGTATAGCTGTGTTTTGTTGGGTTTAAAGGACGTTGTGAAACATTTTGGCAGAATATGTGATCTTAAGGATGAGATAAACGAGCACAAAATAGAAATTGTAGACTGATTTCTGAATCATATGATCCTGGACAAACGAT
This sequence comes from Hippopotamyrus pictus, assembly GCA_026781145.1. NCBI lineage: Eukaryota > Metazoa > Chordata > Actinopteri > Osteoglossiformes > Mormyridae > Hippopotamyrus > Hippopotamyrus pictus. The sequence continues at coordinate 1,732,374 of JAODLC010000054.1, read as the reverse complement.
AAATCTATACAAAAGCTAAAGAAGCAGTTATGGAGAATCGAGGGATGTCATTAGGCTGGTGAAATGTAATCCAAAGTAGCTAAAATTGTAGTTTTACTAAAGGAATGTCTCCAGTGAAGTGCTTGTTAATGTATCCCTGTGGTCTGAAGGTGTGTGAGGAAGCTAGATGTCCCAACATCGGGGAATGCTGGGGAGGAGGAGAGTACTCCACCGCTACTGCCACCATCATGGTTCGTAATCCTGGTCCACCCCTTCCTCCACGTCCACTTTCCAGCAGTCATACTCCACACCTGGATCCCTGCCTTCTCTGGTCATTCTTATGAGATGGCAAATAAAAGATATTAGCAATTGAGATAAGAAGTCATGGGTAATTTTACCACTAGCTTATTATTTATTGGTTAATTGTGATAACGTTCTGGCGCGGATCTGCTGTAATTCGCAGAGACCTTCAGAGGCAGTTCAGTCGGGAAGTGGGGTTATTCAGCTTGTAATCTTACTCTGCACATGAGTGTCGTGGAAAAGGCGCCTGTGAAAATGCGTCTTTGCATCTTTTTCCGTCCGCCGTGCAGCTGATGGGAGACACGTGCACTAGGGGCTGCCGGTTCTGCTCCGTGAAGACGGCACGGAAGCCGCCCCCCCTCGACCCCAACGAGCCCTACAACACCGCTGAAGCCATCGCTGAGTGGGGGCTGGATTACGTGGTGCTCACATCTGTGGACAGGGACGGTGCGTGTCAGCCGGCAAAAGAAGCAATTCGGAAAAGTTTACCTGTGTGGGTTTTCGTTTTAGTGTTAACGGGCAGGCGGTTAACAGAAAGGTTTTGTGTGTTTCCTTGCAACGTAGCGAAATTCTGTTTCGTTGTACATGACAGACCTTGCAGATGGAGGCGCAGAACACTTTGCCAAGACAGTCTCAAATCTCAAACAGAGGTGAGACAGATCAAATATCAAATCAAATATGTCAATTATCACTTTTATTGTCATGTCACATTACTGGTACACTGGTACAGTACATGTGAGTGAAATTCTTGTGTGCAAGCTTCACAAGCAGTAGTGGTGTATAAAATATACAGCTACAAATAGAATAAATATGCATATAAATAATTATGCACGTGAATGAATAGGGATTCGATTGAGAGCGATGAGAGATTGTCAGTTTGCATCAAATAATTGGTGTGTAATTTTATGGGGATTGTTCATCACTGCACTCTTAATGATGCCCCCCCTCCACACACACACACACCAGTTTTACAGTCCGTTAGTGGCTAAAATCATGACTCTCATGTGGAGGTCTGCACTCTGCAGCACTGCATGGGAGTTTCTTAAGATGGGAGCGGAGCAGCTTACCCCTGTGACGCAGGGGCCTGATTCTGTTCCCCAGGAACCCCAAGATCCTGGTGGAGTGTCTCACGCCTGACTTCCGGGGGGACCTGGCTAGCGTTGAGAGGATTGCGCTCTCCGGCCTGGATGTGTACGCTCACAACGTGGAGACCGTGCGGGAGCTGCAGAGGTGAGCTCAGAACCCCTGCGTCACCTCCACAGCCCTGTCCGGGACGCTGAATCATGTTTACAAGTCTACAAGTGTAGGGTCACCCCAAATGACTGGAGCAGGATACTCCACTGCAAATATGCACGCGATGTGTATATGTACGATTTGTAGGTCTATTCTAATAATCTCGTTTGATTTCTTTATCATACAACATCAAATAATCATTTCTAGTTCTAATTTCCACTGCTGTGCTTTTATTGTTATTTTTGAAACAACATTTTAATGGTTGCTAAAAATTTATGGTGGATTAAAATAATACACTCAGTGACAAAAAAAAGTTGAGCACCCAGAGTGGTGGAAGTGAAATGAATCTGCACGTGGTGAAAGATCATGTGACGGCCGCTGTATCCTCTCCTGCGGCAAGTCGGCCCACAGCTGTTGTAACTGGCCCTCGAGATCCTGCAGATTGGCACTGGGTCGGAGTTGATGTCAAAGTTGATCTCGCACATCTTCAATTGGGGAAAGATCGGGGGACCTGGCTGGCCACGGGAGGACCTCAACATGACGCAGGCAGTCCATAGACACACGTGCCATTTGTGGACGGGCGTTGTCTTGTTGAAGTCTGTGCCAGGGTGCTGTCTCAGGAGGGGTAAGACATGCGGACGCAGGATGTCACTGACGTAGCACTGTGCCGTCGGGGTCCCCCGAATTTCTACCAGAGATGACCTGAAGTCACATCCTATGTCTCGCCGCACCATGATGTCATACCCTATATCTCCCCATGCCATGATGTCATACCCTATGGCTCCCCATGCCATGATGTCATACCCTATGTCTCCCGACACCATGATGGCAGGAGTAACACCGGTGTGTCTCTCCACAATATTAGCAGGATTGGTCTTCTCCTCTCAGCGCTGCCATACGCGCACACAGTGGTCATCTGGGGTAATGCAGAACTGAGATTCATCACCGAACATCATGGTCCGACACCACTCGTCATCAGTCCATGCCTCCCGATTACAGTACCACTCCAAACGCAGCCGTCTCTGCGCTGGTGTTAACAGCAGCCTATGCAGGGGACGGTGAACCCGTAGTCCAGCTGATACCAGTCGACGAGACGGTGCGGAATGACACGGGGTGTTGTAGAGAGTCCAATACCTGTGTCCAGATGGCTGGTGCAGATGTCCTGGGGTTCTGTAATGCTTGGTGCACACTACGCCAATCCTCCTTTGGTGTGGTCTGTCTTGGGCGACCGGAACCTTCACGACGTGTGTGGGTGCCCTCATGTGCCCATTGGTTCCAACATCCAGGCAACAGTCACATCTGCATGCCCCTCATGCCGGGCATTTGCACAATACGACCACCAGGCCTCATGCAGCCGCTATCAAACTCTGTCAAGTGCTGGTAATGCTGTCTAATGTGTCTACGAGGTATCCTCTGTGCCTGGTGACTAGACATGCCAGCTCCTTGCAAAAGGAATCATTTACGTACCCATTGCTGGTCTGCACATGCACCAAATTACATCCAAATCAGACCATTACTTCTGGGTGCTTAACTTTTTTGTCACTGAGTATAGAGAGAGCAAATATCTGAAAATCTGGGGCTTTTTTGATTGGTGGGTTGTTCTCCCTCACACATTTACACTTTGGCAGTGCATCCAGAAGAGGGCGCTAGCCGCGATGTCTGCAGAGACCATCCATAGCTGAAAAGTGAAACTTCCAGAAAAAAGAAAAGGGGAGGGACACAAGATTCACTGCTCTTTGTCTGATGGTTGCAATACCACATCGGTCCAGGAGATGGCAGAAAGTGTTACGTCGTTGGTTATGTAAAAGGCTGTTGCACAGCACTGCTCCTATACTTCGGTTAGATTGGAGTGCAGGGCGGTATCTGATTGGGCGCCGTGTTTATAGTCCATGTTTTGATTGGCCGGCACTTTGTGCTGTATTTCCTGTCCATGGCCACAGGCATGTGCGAGACCCCCGAGCCAATTTTGACCAATCCCTGAGCGTCTTGCGACACGCCAAAGCGGTGAAGCCCTCACTGGTGACGAAGACCTCCATCATGCTGGGTTTGGGGGAGACCGATGATCAGATCCAAGCTACCATGTCTGGTAACTCCACACAGTTCCATCAACAGCACGAGACAATGTCTTTCATGAGAAGTGCTTCTGGTAGCATTTACATCTGTCTGTAATGTTATCCTCATCCTCACTCCTATTATGCATCACTTATCTAAACTATATGAAAACCATTTCATGTTTGGTCCAATCAGAACTGAGGGAGTCGGGGGTGGACTGTTTGACCTTGGGACAGTACATGCAACCAACGAAACGGCACCTGAAGGTAGGATTTATGGTGGCACGTTGGGTATTGTAGCTGGTGTCTGCATGGGTTTGTCAGTCTGTATTGTGTGGTTAATGTCTCAGCCCTCACCCACCTGCCCAGTGATACTCATTTAGCTAAAAGAGGAGTGCATATTTAATCTGTTAGTGCAGGGCTATTCAAATCAGACCTCAAGAGCCGAGCCTGACTGATTTTTCCAGCTTTCCTTAACTTGAGAACCAGGTGTGAAGTCTCTGTGGCCAATCAGAATTCATCCATCCATTTTCTGAAACCGCTTGTCTTATTCAGAGTTTGGGGGGGGGGGGGGGGGGG
>JAODLC010000054.1:1710240-1728212 GCA_026781145.1 Hippopotamyrus pictus | reverse complement strand
GCGGGGGGATCCGGGGCCTTTAGACCCAATCAGAATCAGTAATTATTAAACTAAGTGCCTGAGAGAACTGAGAGCAAAGACTGGATTTGAAATCAAGGGCCAGATTTGAGGAGTGTCTTCGTATGTGTGTTTCTGTATTGTCCCAGGTGGAGGAATATGTGACCCCAGAGAAGTTTGCATACTGGGAGAAGGTGGGCGTTGAGATGGGCTTCACGTATACGGCCAGTGGGCCACTGGTGCGCTCTTCGTACAAAGCAGGTAAGGACCAGACACACCTGCTCTCACTGAAAAACAGGCGAGCAACAATGTACGTGCAAAATTGTTCTCCGATGCATACCGAAGAGGTCGCACCACATTGCTGAATGCCAACGGCCTTTTGGAGAGTCTTGCTATGGTTGTCCCCTCAGGCGAATTCTTCCTGAAGAATCTGATTCACAAACGGAGGACTGCGTCAGACTAACGTGGCTGCCGCACGTGCGCCGTCCCTCGGATCTTCCTCGTAATTTTTCCGAGGTCACCTTCGGCTAAATGTCATTTTGAAATTGTAGAAGGAATATCGCAACCGTTGCACGCCCTTCTTAGGTGTGATATGGGACCTAAGATCGTAGTATTTATACCAAATGAACACTGGAAGATAATGGAGGAGCATTGTCACCCAAGTGCAGTGGACTGAAAGCGTATGCAAAGGGCAGGGATGCCACACATGGAGTGGTGCATGCTGGGATAGTGGCCAGGCTTTTGCAGGACCCCAACAGGACCGCAGCTTCGGGGCCTTCTGCCTGGCCGCCTTCTCCCACTGTGTGTCTTTCTGTGACTCAGGCAGGCGGTAAAGCCACAACTGGCTTCTCACTGTGTTCCTGCCTCCGGTGTGATGTCATCACAATGCTTTCATTTGATTGGCCGAGAGAATAAAGAAGTCACTCGGATACCAGTTGGTTAAACAATGCTGCTTGAATATTATAGTGGGTTTGTCGAGTTTGGCTGGTACCAACACTATCAAATGAAACCTAATTGAGGAAGAAAAGCGAGGTGTTTGGTCCGTTTACTTTTCTTCTATGGAGAAATCTACCAGCTAGCATAAATGGTGTGAATGCAGATCCTAGAATGCAAGAATATTGAATTGAATCATGTATGCCAAATGCTTTACAGCAACTGAGAAGCTGGATTATTACTCATAAGCTAATATCCACAACCTGTCTGGATGTGACCATCTTTTCACTGTACAACATCTAAATCAGACGCGACAACTGAGCACTGAAATAAGTCACCACACCAATGTCCTCTTACTTCGGCCTGTTTTTATTTACTCCGTGAGAAACAGGATTAGTGGCATCGTATGAAAATTGACATGTCCTGCACAACAGGAGTAGGATCATCTTAAAAACTACTCTAAAACCATTTTAAAAAAAAATTAAGAGCATACAAATCGTTTTGGACAAAACAAGCCCGACGACTGTTTGTTCACAATTGAATAACATTTGGCTTCATAAACAAAACCAGACAGGGTGACTGTTTGTTCATGGTCTTGGTGCACAGAGAGGGTGTTGGGGGAGAGAGACGGTACCACGAGAAAGACCGGAATGAGCTTCCCAGACGCGGCTGCGGCGCGGCCTCAGGAATACCGTGTTTGGTGTCCATGCCTTAGCCGGCTGGTGAACAGGGAGAGGTAGGCTGTGCGAGGGAAGGCCCGGAGGCTCGCAGAACAGGCCCGACCGGCCTGTCCTGCGCCGGGGAGACGGAGGAGGAGTAAGTGCGGGCGAGGCTCTTGCTAATGCTGATGGGAAGAGCGTGACGCTTCGTGGGCAGCGGCCGCCCATGGGGAAGACGCTCAGATCTTGGCCTTCTTAGCCGGGGGCTCGTTGAGGAGGATTCTGGGAATACCAGCCGGGGGGGTGAAAGGAATGCGGGCTGTAGTTACTTTCTTGCCAATGGTCTCGATCTAGGGTGGGGGACAGATTAATGAAACTCAGGTCACGCCTAATTCCTGGTTCAGATCATGTCCACTGTCAGGCTGTAGTCACGGTGCCATAAAGCTAATTTATTTAGTCAGGAGAGGCGTGCGATTCATTATGGAAACGTACCTGGAAGCCTATGTTCTGCAGTTTTGTGTGGAGATGATCCAGAACACGTCTACCGTCAAATATGAAGGCTGGCTTCAGCATTTGACCATAGATCTTCTCATAGTCCAGCTCCTTAATGGATTTAAAAAAAAAATATTGTTACATAAATGAAAAATTTAATGTACATTTCAAATTCTAATAACCGTTATTTCTAAAAAATGATTGTGGTTGTATTCAAAACGAGTAATGATTTTTTTTCTGCGGTTACTAATGTATGACTGATCATAGCGGTTATGGTGCTTTTCCACTGCCACACAGGAACTAACCCATACCCAAGCCGTACCATGAAGAGAGAACAGTTCCAGTGCGGTTCCAGCTTGTTTGGGTTTTTCATGGCAAACGGGTTGGCTAAGTAAAGGCATCGCTGGGTTTGGAGAGCGGCAGTGACGTAAAACCGAAGAAACACTTATTTACTGTTCACACGGTGTACATCCCGATTTACCGTACACTATGTGCTAATTTCCTAATTTTCCAGCACATCTGTGAGAATCTCCTTGTTATGCAAGCGTCAGCATTCTCTTGCAAGAATTAGCATTCTCTTGCATAAATTTGCATTGCGAATCCATTCCATTCAGCTGTTCCGATGCATCAATACATGGCGATATGCGATAATATTAATAATGAATAATATATAGAATATCTCCCTGCATTTCAACCAGTCAGATGGTAACCAGCTTGGTTTGGTTACACTTTCAGCCCTGCCAGTAAGCAAGGCCGTGTCGGCTCGGGTAGTTCACAATGGAAAAGCGCCAGTTTGTGGTTCCGGCTCGGTTCTTGCTGGCACTAGAAAAGCACCACTAGTGAATGATTGTTTTGTTGAGAGTATCAGTCTGTACTGCTATTATTTTAGTGCTGCTGGCTGAGGGTAGCTCGACTTCAGCACGGGGAGAGGACAGCACCTTGAACATATCCCACTCGGTGCAGATGACCAGGGCGTGGGCTCCTTTGCATGCTTCATAAGGGTCGCTGGTTACTGTCACCAGGTCAGACACTGCACAAAACCAGGCACCGTCAGCACGATGCTTTAACCAATCGAAAATGTTTCAGCCACTCTCCATATGGTGACAAGGGGTGCCGGTGTCCTGTTAACCACGCACCTCGTTCTGGGTTATCCTCTGAAATGCTGGGGTGGGAGAGGTCCTGAATGATCTGCTCCTTGAGCACCTTGGGATCAAAGATGTGCAGCTTGGCTCCCTCATCCATCAGGTACTTGGAGATGTAGATACTCGACGACTCCCTGGAGAGGAGGTCAGCAAAGCCCTCTTATCACCAATGACCTTAGATAATCTGTAACTGCATCTCACTGTAAGAAGGCAGACTCAGCAGAGTCAAATTTAAATTCAGTTTATGAGAAAAGCCCAGAGATTACGTGAAGAGTAAACAAGAGAAAGTAAAACCAGCAACAGAAAAGTTAAATTAACATCAAACACCACGTTCTGTTTGCTGAACTGGGGGAAAGGGACACTGTGTGGACACTGGACTGTTCTAGAATGTGTTCTTGAAGAAGACAGGAAGATGGAGCGCAATAGAGGAGGGCATACCGCGTATCGCCTGTATCCTTCTTGAAGGAGAAGCCTAGGAGGGCAATCTTCTTCCCGGTAACGGTGTTGAACAAGCAGTCGATGATTCGACAGGCGAATCTGCGCCTCTGATACTCGTTCATATCGATCACCTGAGACCAGCACCAGAAGGTGTGAGACCAGGTAGGATTTACACTACCAGTCAAAAGTTTTTGCACACTGGGATTTTCTACGCTTGCATGTGACTCACTTAACATTTACTAAAAATGCACTCAATATTCTTTGCTAACAAATTTACAGTATGTTCACCATTTGAGTACCTTTATTAGCAAGAAAATGTCACATCTTTGATTCATCAAAATAACATCCTCTAGCAGTTAATAGGTGGTCAGGCATGCACTGCTACATACTCGTTCCATGTTATAAATTAAACTTTTATTTGACATTTTAATTTATAGTTGTTCACTCAACTTTCTAATTCTTAGAAATAATAAGAAAAATCTACAGTTTATGAAATAAATGGGAAAGTGGTAACTGTAATTTAAAACTTAAAATCCATATAATGGTATAAGATCCAGTTATACTGGAAACTGCTGCCTTTAAACTCAGCTCACCTTGCTGTCACCTCACACAGATGAAACAAAATTACATTTCTAAAGAACACTAGACAGCTGTAACAAAGAATAGTTGCACAATTACCACTGAACAATAGATACTGGATATTAATAACACACAATACAAAACAGTACAAAACACTGACTCGGCGCAGTACGATTAAGACAGCCGGCGCTGGGGCCAGTATCCTGAAGCAGGATTTCTTGCTGAGCTGGAAAATTTGTTGGATTTAAGGTAGTCTGAGCTAAATGTAAGCGAACAAAATTAAAGTCTATTTAAATTGGGATACCTTAAATACACCAAGTTATCCAGCTAAGCAAGGAATCTGGCTTTGTGATACAGGCCCCCAGTGTCTACTGAGCCGGTCCCAGTACCTGCTGCCAGTAAGAAGCCACCTCTGGAAGGTTGAGCGCCTCACAGAGATACACCAGGTTGAGAACATCCTTCTGGAAACAGCTGCCACCAAAACCTGGGGTGGGGAGGGGCGTCATGGACAAACAGACCCGATAAACATCAGATAGGCTTCAGAGACACCAGCACGGGAGCCTAAAGGGAAGAGTCTGAAGGTCGAGCCTCACCCACGCTGGCCTTGAGGAACTTGCTCCCGATGCGCTGATCCATGCCGATGGCACGTGCCACCTCCTCCACGTCGGCACCCGTGGCCTCGCACAGGGCGCTGATGGAGTTGATGCTGCTGATGCGCTGAGCCAGGAAGGCATTCGCCGCCTGATGGGTGACAAGGTGGCGTCAGATACAGTGGCATCAAACGAGATTATACGATGGGGACAGTCAAAGCTGAGGGACACGACCGGTGGGCACCAGTGATGGACTCACCAGTTTAGACAGCTCCGAGGACCACGTGTTGGTGGTGATGATGCGAGATTTGGGGACCCAACGCTCGTACACCGCACTCAAGGCCCGGATGGCACGCTGCCCCTCCGGTGTCTCGTCCCCGCCAATCAGAACCCGGTCCGGTTCCTTCAGGTCCCGCACCGCCGTACCCTCGGCCAGGAACTCTGGGTTAGACAGGACCTAAGAGACCAGGATAGGGAATCGTGACGCCATTCTCCTCAAAGAATCCATTGATGACTGTTTTCTCCAATTGGTACTTCGTACCAGCGGACTAAAAGCTGATTAGCCTGTTTCTCTGGCAGTGCAGGAAAGACGAGGTTCATAAACACACAAAAACAAGAAATAGGTAAAGGTCACGCATTCCGCAAAGTGTCCGGACACACGAAACTGCTTCCCTTCGCACATGCCCGTCTGATCCGGCTTACGGAGTCACAATGACTGTGTTTGTTCACTGTCACGTTTTACGCTTTTATCAGCAAGTTGGGACTTGGGTAAAAAGGAGCCACATCCTGCAACAGCTCAGGGCATGAGCCTGCAGGCACCCACACACCCTACCTGCAGGTTAAGGCTCGGCTTGGTGTTGGCATCAAAAATCCTCCGGATGCTCTCAGCGGCTCTGACCGGAACCGTGCTCTTCTCGGTCACGATCTTATACCCGTCCGACACCTCCACGATCCGGCGTGCGCAAGCCTCGATGAACTTCAGGTCGGCCGCTCGCCCTTTCCCCATGCCGTACGTCTTCGTCGGGGTGTTCACCTAGATGAGAGGCTCAGAATGAGTCACAGTCCCTGCCAATGTCCCGGAACTGATCCCTTTCGACGGGATAAACTAGACGCCCATTTGTGGAACGTTCACTCACGGAGATGAAGACGAGGTCTGCATCTTTGATTGCAGAGTCTATATCCGTAGAGAAGAAGAGATTTCTCTCTCGGCACGACTCGACGACCTCCTTCAGACCAGGCTGGCAGTCAAATGACACACAGGACAGACCATATGATGTGAAATCAGGTTAGATGACAGACAGAGACAGGGTACATGGAACTGGAAGAGACACACAACACATTAAGCATATGATGGTATGGAAAGATAAGTATATTATTTTTGTAACCCTAACCCTACATACATATTTTCCACATTTTCCTAGTCATCACTTTACGTTTTCTGATCCACAAATAGTCTTTAGTTCACTCTGGTGCCCTAAACCTAAGGCAAAAACAAAAGGAGAGGCGTCAGATGAATGTACCTCATATATGGGCAACGTGTCCGAGTTCCATGCCTTGATTCGGGACTCATTGACGTCCACCACAGTGACTCTGATCTCCGGACACATATGAGCGATCACGCTGCACGTCGGCCCACCAACATATCCAGCGCCTATGCAGCAGATCCTCTTTATCTCAAACATCTGAACAAGAACAAGGTCCATCAAATGAAATGTATCAGGGGTCCAATACAGCACACGTATTGCCTCGATTGGTCGGACCTAGCTGTAGTTACCTTAAAATGATTAGTTATTCATGTATTGGAGGCAACAGCAAAGGCTATGTGACGTCTAAAGACCATCGTATCAGTGTCAGAAACAGGCTGTAAAGTTACACTTATTTAGCTTTGTTAAAAACGAACCCTACTACTATGTGATAAATACTATAACATCAAAACAGTTTTATTATTAAAAAATAGGCAGTAGGATATAAGATTATTAAAAAAACAATCAATGGCATGCTATTTTAAAAAGGTACAAAGTTCAGCGGAATAACGTGCTCGACCAAATCACACCAATAAACCAAATCACAACCTACCTTAAGGTAGTACACTGTCACAAGTCGCCCGTTCCTTACAGTATAATTAGTGGTAAGTACGCCGTCGTGCCCTAACGCCGACTGTCAGTCCACAGGGCTGCAGAAAAGCTACCGCCGGCCGCCGACGTGTTACAGTAATTATCAGCTGTAAGTGTTTATCGGAGAACGTGCTCGATACTCTTCCGGGGTACGTAAGCGTCCATCTGCGACAGCCAATCAATGACGGGAACGTCAATGACGTAGATCTATGACTGTCGAGGCATGACGTGATTTATCATTCATGTTCTAAACATATTTCGGAATGAAACGTGTGTCTTTGATCGTGGATGGAAACTTTTGTAAAGCTGTGCATGGTGCCTGGATTGTGTTTTGTATTGTAATTGATGTTTGTGTGAGTTGTTAAACAAAGGGAACAGAAACAATTACGTTGAAAAGAATATATTTTCAGAATGAGCAACTTTCCAAACGAAGAATAAAACGTAGTACTGAACATCAGTACCACAAGTAATTAACGATCAGGGTAATTATAAATTACTAATATTTACATGCTTGATAGACCAACCACTGATCAGCTGGTCAGTACTTAAGTGTTTAGGTCTTTCTCTGTAATATAAAGAATATGAACATTAATTTCCATGTCTGGCATTTAGTTACCCAGTTATATCACAGCACAAGAGTGACAGACACACAACACCCAGATAATGTATTAATTTATTTGACGTTCAGAAAAGTGCATAGTTAAAGCCCTTTATAATGTCCCAGTACAGTGTTCAAAAACAGTTGAAATGGCACCAAATATGATTTCTATAGTAAAAAAAAAAAAATCAATAAATTTGGCAAGTCCACACCACAACCTTCCTTGCGGTACACGTTACTTCTCTGTAAAGGTAGCTGATCTTAAAGAAACAGCCATACCATAAAGTACATGAACTGTGTCACTATAAAGTAAGCCATTGTTTAGTACAAGATGCCATTATAGAAGGTTAACAGTGTGGCTGTTCCTTTAAGCAAATAATCAATTTATATGGGTTTGGCGCAGAATCGAGTATTAATTTCTGATTAACATACTCCGGTACAATCATTTCCGAAAAAAAAACAGGGGAAAATGGCTTAAAGCTAAATCCATGTAGCAGATTTCACAATTTTTTGCTTCTTCAGACCAGTGTTTCCCAACCCAGCCCATCCACATTTTTACTCCCTGCCAGCACAAGGGGCCAGCAGGTATCTATACATATACAGGTATCAGAGTCTGAAGGCGACATTCCAATGAGACAAACAGAAACACTGCATGAGACATAGAACTTCACCACACAAAGCCTGACACCTCAGGCCCCTGGTTTAAAACAGGTTTGGGAAGTAATGGGGAAAATGATGCATTTCAAAATCAGGCTCACTGCAGGAGGCGTGATGCGTTCATGATGACAGACGGGTGAATAAGGCGTGTATTATTATCTCAAACTTCTCGGGAAAGTCATCCTGCGTTCACAAATGTGAACCACAGAATAGACAGCCTGTGAATGAAGGCATGGCCGATCGATCAGCTATGTCCTGACACTAGAACGCCTTAAATGCCCACATCACTTGTGTGGCTGTTGTAACCGCCGTAGTTGTCCAAAGTCAAGTGATTATATAGGTTTATCACCTATAAGATTAACTATTTCCCATACAGCGCTGCTTTTGAGTGTAAATACATTTAAGCAATAGCTTTGACAAACATATTATAACAACCCTTTTTGAGTATATGCAACATATTAGTAACAGGTTACCTATGAATTACTTAAGATACAATTAAATGCCATTTGTTGAAGTTATTGCACTCAGTCAAAACCTTTCAACCTAAACCTTGAAAGACTACACCTACAGGTCTTTCACTCGGCAAGATACTTATCGCTGTTGCTTTGGAAGCCGAGTACCTGTTCGACAAACCCACAAATCTGCGGATTTCTTTGACAGGCAAGGCAAAATTAATGCACCTATCGAAACCATCGCACAACTGTGCCTCTGCTATTCTTCAACTAGATAGTTTAAGACCCGCTGTGAATCAGCTTTTATGTGCATCTGACCAATCATTCACAGCCGGAACATTTTCCTGATCTACAAAATCAAATGTCTTGGAGTAACGCAAGAGGTTAAGAGTCGGAGCAAGGAATTAAGGGTCTTACTGATGGGTTTGGGTGACTGGAGCTGACAGCTTTCCTTCTGCATGCATTGCAAATCATGTCTCATGACCCTTTCATTCATTGGCTAGTTTTCTTGTCCATAAAGCACCACCCAGTAACAGTAATTTCACCCAACAATTTAATGGAATGTAGAGTCGTCCGTTTCCCTGCCTGTTGCCGATCTGCCTCCTTGCCATCACATGGACATTTCCCAAGCGCATGTGCAAATGCAAATGCAAAAAAAAAGAAAAAATCTGTGGCCATTATTTGCATCACCAAACTCTTCCTCTGCCATCCTAAAGCACATACAACTACGGTAAGATCCGCACTAATCACCAAGACCATAAACAGGGTGGGCGGGGGGTAATAAGGGAAGAAATGCGAACAAAAAAAGTAAACATTCTGCAGGTTGAAATCGGGGGTCACAGTAGCTGATGGAGTCACGTCCAATCCTTGGCTGCTTTTTGTGTCCGCCGCTATCCGGGCCCGTCGCTAGTCCACAGGTGGGCTCGGTGGCTCTCTCCCTTGATTCTGCGGAAGCCCCAAGAGAGAAAAAGCTCATCTTACAGATCACTGCAGATGGCGAGGACACACCAGCGGTGGAGGACAAAAGCCTGTTGTGTGGGATGAGACACACCCCCCCCACAAAGCAGAGCGAGTACGGGATTACAGCTAACACGAAATTCCAAACAGTGATACAGGGTGACGTGGACAATTTAACCATTTTACACTGAACATCAAAATCAGAGGTACAAACACTCCTCTACTTATGAACTTTCAGACATACGAATGAAGAGGACTGTAAGTGTTCCTTGGGGTCCCGTTTCCTGTCTACATCTTCAATTTTTTTTCTGCACCCCAATTCCGCCTAGTATGACTTCTGGCTGCTACTCCCGCCGCGCAGTGTGCGTACTCCCAGCATCCTAGTTCTTAGTACTTGCATATATCCTTAAAATAATGTTGAATAACGACTTACAAACATTTCAAGTTACGAAGGGCCGTTCAGAACGCATCTCATTCGTAAGTAGAGGAGCGTCTGTACCATAAAATTTCTTATGACAGGTTCTGCATAATTAACAAAAAGACAGCAAAAACAAGTCGGTCCAAGCAACTAGAGGAGATGGGAGTCAGACATCTGATTGGTTGGTCCTGCCTCCTCTAGTTACTTGGGCCCACCTCCTCCACAATCTGATTGGTTATCGCAGAACCAATCATTTTTCATTCTGCCCTCATAACTTTTTCTTGTTTAAGTAAAACTCCCATGAGCGTGTCCCACTCCGCACACTGCATGAACATTCCACAGAGCAGATCCCATGATAGTTACGTTATGCGGGCTAGATGGCTTCCCAGCAGCTCCAGGGCCCCTCAGGCTGGCAGGTCTTAGGAGGAAGAGGACCAGGGCGATAAGCACCCAGCCCATCAAGATCATTGGCAACGTCAGATCGCCACCCTCTGGAACGCCGGGGCTGGGCACTGCGGGAAGATGTTCATCGTTAAAACACGCCGACAGCAACAGCCCAGAACTAAAACGATACACTGGTGACTGAATAAAAAAGTAAACTGATGACTTCTACTTTGGACATCAGAATTACTGACCTCGGGTCTTGTACCAATATGAATCTTGCTGCTTACAAGCATACATATTGCACCGGGTATACAAACACTGCTGTCCATCTCCCATTTTTACATTAAGTACTGTGAAAACCCTCCAGATCAATGTTTTTCCACGTCGTTCATGGGTAAACTCCAGTTCGTCCCATTGTCTTCAAATAGCATAACAATAAACCCCCCTTGACTTGATATTTACCAATCATAATCCTACACAGTAGTCGACGTAGCACAGCAAGCACAACTCATACTAACTTGTTTACAACTCATTGGAAACCCTCCTCATCTAGCAGATCAACAAAATCAGAAATAGGACAGCTCAGTACAGATGGTCACTGCTTATGAGAACTAAACCACGTGTCAAAGACCCATGTTCAGCAAACTGAACAGCACAATGCTGGGCAAATTACCCAAGGAGAAATATTTGTGAAAAAGAATGTTTACTTACTATCAATGCCATGTTCGCGTGACGCGCTTTGTTTGAAAACAGATGTCCCTGCACCCTTCGAACTTTTGGATTAGATACCAAACTGCATTTTGTTGTCCGAGTACTTTGTGCAATGACAAAGCTGCACCTAATCTAAAGTTATGTTGTACATAGTGATTTAACTGCAAGGCCATGGCTGTTAGACCAAATAGCCCTTCACTGCAAATGAGGAAAGATTCACCATGGAGTATTTAACTGGAATACAAGTGCTGTTATAAGGGGTGAGATCCATTCATTTATTGGTGAACGAAACACCAGAGGGCCAGGAACGTGCTGAGATTCTGTGCTTCCTGTCTCAGCAAACAGGCCTCCTCTGTCAAGACAGAACTTCGAGAGGTACCTCATCACCCAAGAAAGTGTTAAAGCGAAAGTAAAACTGGAAATAGGCTTAGCAAATCTACACACTAGATGACATCAAATGAAGTGGATTAAAATACACTGCTTGTGACTGGAAGGATGCTGGTTCGAGTTCCAGTGTTGGTATACCAACGCCACCACTGGGCCTTTAAGCTCCCCAACTGCTCCAGGGACTAGATGACCCCGGTCTCTCAATAGAAAAAACGATCTGCCAAGTAAACTGCATCACACACACACACACACACGCACACGAGAAAATACGTACATTCTTGGAGACACTCTGTGTCTGTGCAGTAGGACTGGGACTGTCGCAGCTACAAGAGAAAAGAAGGGAGAGACAATGCAATGAGGCACACAAACTGATATTTAGGTCGTGCCGTTCAGCCCTGTTACAGACTTCAGTTAGGATACGGTCTGCATACGCGGCGGG
Source organism: Hippopotamyrus pictus (assembly GCA_026781145.1). NCBI lineage: Eukaryota > Metazoa > Chordata > Actinopteri > Osteoglossiformes > Mormyridae > Hippopotamyrus > Hippopotamyrus pictus. Next base: position 1,716,265 of record JAODLC010000054.1, on the reverse strand, counting down.
TAAAGCGAGGAAAAGACATGCTGTGTTCAAACTTCAAAGTGGGATTTACCATGTGCTAAAACTCACAGCCTGGTCTAATCCAAGTGAGAAAATGCCCCAGGGACAGAGGCAATCATAACACAGCTACATTTCCCCCATGATCTGCACATTCATATAGTATTTTTTATGGAACGACCCATGAAACCGCCATAACCCCCCCCACTATTGGTGGCCAGCTGTCCTTCTCCAAGTCTGCTCTGCATGACTGCCTCTTTCACCCAATCATGGGATTGCTGGAGGAGAGCACTGCTTGGCCGTTCCAGCCAAAGCCGGACACTGATCAGCAGTCACTGGTGTGGCCTGGTAAGAAAGGGGACACCAGCAGCATGACCCCTGTGACAGCACAGTCCCCGGGCACAGATAACAGGAATCAATCCCCAGAGGGCCTTTTCCTGGCCCGATGCAAGGAAAGCCCCACACAGCCAAAGCATCCAACTCAAAACCAGAAGCACAATTACCACTTTTATGCCCATATCTAGGCAATTAATGTTTACATTCTCTGCCAACCAGATAAACTAGTTTCCTGGGGCTGTGCTAGCCTAATGGACAAACCGTGACAGCAGTCCTGAAAAAGGCCCTTATTCTGCAGCATGTCCTTCGTTTCTCGTGTAACTCGAAGCCGGCAAGATGGAAAATGTGCTTCACGTTAAGGGGAAGTCATTCAGAAAGAATCCCTTCTGCCTGCCTTTTCTCATCCCAACACCGCAGAATTTAGCAGCTCGCTGCCAAACGATTGGCCTCACAATTTGTTTCCAGGGTCTGCGCACCTTTTGTAAATTTCAGATGCATGACACAGGAGGGGAAAAAATGCAGTTTTGTAGGCATCTCGTGCCATTCAAAGAACCTGGCAAAGTGTCTACAAGTGCGATAACACACCCTGTGGAGTAACAGCTTAAGGTCTTGTTATCAAGAGCATCACAGGAACTAAGAATGGGCAATGAGGAAATATCAGCACTGTTGCCATCTTATATATTATAAAGTAAAAATGAGGTTTAGGGTTAGATTGAACCCACATATTACAGAACTGAAGCCAAGACAACCCACTAGTACCTTAAACCAATTTAAAAAAAAAAAAAAAAAAAAAAAAAAAAAAAAAAAATTTTTAAAAAACCACACACACACACACACACTGATCTTTCTCAAAGCCTAGTATGCAATATACTGTCCCCACAAACATGCAAGCAGACAAGGCACTTTAGAGTACCCAGCAAAAAGACCCTCCCAGCCTTATAGCACAAGCGCGGGCAGGTAACCAATCTGTTTCCCTACAGCCCTGGAAGGCGTACCAGTAAAGCCATGTGACGCATGACCACTGGTATGAGAACAGGCATCTCTGCCCAACTCTTGGTCTCCCTGGTTACCTGCCAGGGGCTGTTACCATACAGACCGCCCACAAAACAAACAAAGGCAAAGAGCATTACTGCGAAAACATTTGCTGAGACCAGGCATATCCTCTTCCGGGTGTCAAGTCACCGCAGCTCAGGGTCATGTGCTGCGGACGCCTTTACAGACACATACATCAGAAAAGCTGCTACACAGCCAAAATTACTTCAAAAATTCACAACAATACCATAAAAATTGACAAGACAGAGAGCAAACCGACAAGCCCTTACACACATCGGCACAAAGTAACGAGAAACAAAACTGGCAGTCGGCCTTTGGGAGGCTCATAGCCGTCCTTGATTTTTCTCAGAAGCTTTACGGCAACTTGACCGCGGCGCTGGTTCCCAGGGTGCCCCACGGATGAGGTTTCTCACCAGGTTTATCAGTCTCCTCATGGCATGTTCGTGGGAACAGATGCACTCGCACGGATCAAATCCACCCTCCGCCATGGCTCCCCGATCGCACCTGCAGCCAAGGGTGCGAAAACCTGAAAGTCACCTTAAAATATCTTAGAGCAAAATACAATCATTTACTGTATTGCCAATTTGCCACCAGCTCCAATGCCGTTTCAGCAGGTCTTAAATATTCCCTACATGCCCCACGCCACCATATGGTGAAATGAAGTGTGCGTGTATTTCTCTGCATGCACACGGAAATATTGTGGTGTCTGTTCATAGCAGTGCTGTTCCTTGGCTTTAAAAACATAATACTACTGCTTTGTTTCACGGTAGGTGTGTTGGGAAGAGAACTCGAAACAAATAATCTGAACTGAATCGTTGAGTCCGACTCTGATAAGGGAACCATTGGGAATACCTGGTGCAAATATGATGCAGGTTCTGAGAGACACTTATTAGACAGAACAACTCCAAGTGCACACAGATGTGCGATTAAGTCCCCTAAACACTTGACATACATGGCTACCTGGAGCCTGGTGTGGGAATACGGATTCAAACCGGCGCGAACAAAATCTGTTCGTCTTCGCAGCATTCAAACAGAGCCCCTGTGGAAACAACCAGGTAATCATTTACAAGCCACGCTGGACATTTAACGCTCCATGTGAAAATGTCATGTTGAAGTGCAGCAAACGGGTCATCATGGGACAAAGCCTAATGGAAAAATTTACCCTATATGCCACTTTTTAAAGACAGTGTTAAATACTGACTGGAACAGTGGGACTACATTTTTAAGAATTACAGTCCCTCAGTCAGGATTTACTTCAAGTTCAATAACGATTTAGAGCTTCAGACCATCGCATACTTAAAATCCACAACCTGGAATGAGTTTTTTTTTTTTTTTTTTTTTTTTTAAATCCCACTCGAAAGCAGAAAATCCAAAAAGTGAAATTACCCCGGAGTGCATTATTTGCTTAAGATCCGCCGGGCGCAAATATTTATGTACTTTGATCGGTTAAACATACGTTTGGTGTTTTCCAGCTTAAGCCTCTTAAATTCAGATGAGGTTATTCAGTTGATGCTATTTGTGGCACTTCTGCATGAAAATGGCAATAAAAAAGATGTTTGCCTTTACATAAAATATGTAAAAGAATCTTAATAGCTTCCAATGTGACGCGAGCGGAAGTATGTTTTTCATGGCCTTCAGCCACCAGCACGGGAGGTTTGTTTTTGGGAGGATAGCTGGAGACCGAATAGCAGGAAACGAACGCGACAAGCGACATAGAAAGTCAGGGCAGACGCAGAACAAACCCAAACACAAACAGTAAATTGGGCCGCAGTGGGACGCGATGCTAACGGCCAAAATATATTAAAATAACCGAAAGAGAGAAGCTCCCATTAGGGAAATAAAAAGCTCACCTGTTGCTGCTGATGAACTAGAGAATTAACCGCGCATTAATTAAAAACGAGAGTTTATCTCGGAGGCTTCTGTCCCCTTTAAAACTGCAGTTTCGAGTAGAAAGTCGGACAAGCACGGACGCCAAACACACGAACTCTGCAGGTAAACGGCGGCAGAGCTACAGCCCAGCGCCCTCCGTGTTTACATGCGCGAGAGCCACGTCACTTCTCACGCGAGAAACAGCCCGGATTAGTGAGAGTGTCGGCGGCCCAGTTGCTTTTGTCATCAGGAGAACAACGCGCAGTGACCGCTGATTGGCTAGAAGAATTGTGTGACTCATCAATGTGTTGACCGAGTCGACGTAGTCGCGTTCGCCGCTGCATGCGAAGAGAAAAGCAACCCCTTTGTTTACAAACGCCAACGCAGCAGAATGAAATAAGGATCTAGGGGGTATTGCAGAAAGTAGATTTGCAAGTAAATCGGAATTCGTAGCTAAAACCTTATTTTCCACTTTAGAGTGAGCATTGCTCAGTTACGATGGCAACTAATGCTCTGAACCTAACTAACTCGAATATAGGTTTAGCTCGCAGAAACTCGGGTTTGAAGGGCGGGGCTGCGGTTGCGTCAGCAAAGTTTGGTAGTTTGATTTGGCTTGCCCACTTCTCAAGAGACATAGAAGCGGGAATTCTTCGTCAGACATTCTCTCATTCACAGTTCACATGCACTGCGTTGGACTTTACTTTTTTACTTTATACAGTGTAAGAAATGTGTGGTAGACTCCCTGCTTGTGTACATGACAAGGCTCCAGCAGGGTTGTTCTATAAAGAGTTAAACATATTGCATAACTGAGGTCTCATGCATAGATATGGCTTTGGTAGCACACTTTTACCAGGGGAGAACATTGAATTAACTTAAGGAACAACAGTCATAGAAAGTAGTGAATTTGATATAGGACTAATGAGTGTTGTCGAGCTGATGGTTAAATGTGCTCTTTGATCATTTCTAGTTTTTGACCCATAGGGAAATGCAGGCTGTGACTGCTTTCATTGTTACCATTAGCAGAAAGGAAGATAAAATGTTTGAGCATGTTTACATTTGTTCTTATGTGAACCTCAGCTGAGCCTGCTGAATGCTACGGAGGCACATTCACACGTGTTAACAGTGTATTTTCTTTATTAGCCATTTGTGCAAATATGGCTATGGAAACACTGGAATGCTCTTTGCACATATCACATCTTGCACTTCTTTTTCAGACATACACATTCAAGTGAGAATGAAGTTTGGGGTCTGAGAGTAGGGTCTGTCACTTATCTGGTGCCTGAAGTAATTGGGGCTTTAGGGGCCTTGTTCTAGAACCTAAAAACGGTATCAATCTTCCAGTCCCAGGATTCAAACTGGCAACCTTTCAGTCATGGATACAGAGTCCTAGCCTGCTGAGTGACACATTCTAGGAAAATGTACTATAAAAAGCCTATTTGTTTTATGGAGGGGTGACATCCCTTGTGATACTACTGAGTAAAGCAAAACACCTTCACTCCTCACAAGCTTCAAACTTTCCTATACACAATGTTAGGGAAGTTACTCACAAAACTAATCCATTAAAGGCATTGATGGAAAGCTCAGGTCCACACAAATCCAAAATTTGTACAAATCCAGACCAAGATTTTGTTTCAACCAACCCGCTGAGCGACTCTTTAGGCCAGGGGGGGCCAATCTTATCCGCAAAGGGCCGGTGTGTATGCGGGTTTTTGCTGCAACTCCCTAATTAGATTACTAATTAGAGGACTGATTGGCTGAAGAGTCCTCACACCTGGGTTTGAACAGCTAACCTACAGGTTATCCCAAAAACCTGCATACACACTGGCCCTTTGCGGATAAGATTGGCCACACCTGCTTTAGGCTGAACTGGTTGGTTGAAAGAAAACCTTGGTCTGGATTTGTACTTTCTGGACCTGAACTTTCCATCTCTGTAATGGATTACTTTTGCGAGTAACTTCCCCAACATAGTCTATGTATATTCCCCAAACAGCAACATATTACAGCACCACTCCAGGGGTCTGGTTCACAAAGCCGGATTTCTTACTTAGCCAGATAACTTGTTGGACTAAAGGTGGTCTGAGCTAAATGTAAATGAACGAAGACAAAGATCATTTAGCCCAGACTACTTTCAATCCAAGAATTTACCCAGTTAACCAAGAAATCCTGCTCTGTTTTCCTGGGAATGCTAATAAAAGGCAAAAGCTGGTGTCACTCTAAGCCACTCTAAGACACTCCAGTCCTGGGGGGCCAGAGCACCTGCACATTTTTTTGTTTCCCCTCATTTAACACACCTGATTCAACTCCTTGTGCTACTTACCACACAGCTCTTGAATTATTTGTGGTGGAACAGGGAAAGACCTAAGCCACACAGGGATCTGGCGCCCCAGGACTGCAGTTTGACACCCCTGATGTCATCATTCTCATTGACAAATCAGCTCTAAACAGAAGTGGCATTAGAGAAAATCTGCTGTTTAATGCTGTATAATAATGAGGTACAACGTGATTCAAGGCTTTACTGGTTCCTAAGTCCCGTGGCCTTACTTTTGTTTTTATATATATATATATATATATATAAACTCCTTCATAAATATTAAAAATACACTAAGACATAAATCATTAAACCACGCAATTTTAAATACAACGGTAGTGCATATTTAAGTAATACGCATCATGTTATACTAATATTATGTTTAAGCTATATACAGTGGTACCTCGGTTCTCGAACTTAATCCGTTCCGGACTCCGGATCGAATCCTAAAAAGTTCGAGTTCTG
>JAODLC010000054.1:1686589-1710140 GCA_026781145.1 Hippopotamyrus pictus | reverse complement strand
CACGTAAAGCAATGAGAACTGGTTTTCAGTTAATTTACCTGGTAAAATAAAGTTTAAATAAATGACATAAATGCTCTTATAGTACACGTAAGTTAGTGGTTTATTTATTGCTAGTTACTGTAATGTTGTGCTGCTTTATTTGGTTAATTGTCCAGTCTGTGAAGGAGGCATTCAAGTAAGAATTGCATTGTAGTATGACTCATTTCCTGGTGCGTACAATTTATACTAGGTCAGCGTTCACGGTTCGATTTCTGATATTCAGATCGAGTTCTAGGTCAAACTGGCTTGTTCGATTTTCAAGAAATTCGAGTTCTAGTGAGTTCGAGAACCGAGGTGCCACTGTATTTAACACTCAAAACAATTAGTTAAGCTTATATTATCAGCAGAATATAGATGCAATGTTTTTTAAATTCTAAATGTAAGCAAAGTGTTAGAACAATGTCAGTTAAGTATGTTAGAGTAATACAGGTACGTACTATTACGGCTTTGCGAGTAAAGAAAGTAAGCGATAAAAACCACATGCCAAACATTCAGAGCAGCATTTAGTATACTTGGCTTTTCCTAAGGATTATTCATGGGCTCATACGCGGGCTATGTCGAGATCCAAGTTAGCTTCCACATAACAGCATTAACAATTGTTATGATTTCTGTCCACCGGGTACAAAACCATATTCCCTAAAAACTGCAGGCGTACATGCTGTTTACCCAAAGTTTCTTAGAACGTGTCAGTTGTATGATCTACCAAAACTGGGTCATTAAATATAACAAGACTCTTAAATACATTTATTTAAATTCTTGACAAATAAAAATGCATACACAGAGGAACATAAGAGTATATATGTAGTCTCACATGAATCATGTGGCTATTTTAACCGGCTCAGCCTGCCTTATCTACAGCTATCCGGCAGACCGGCTCCTGGAGCCCGCAGACCAGACACCTTCTGCACCGTCAAATACTCATCCATCGCTGCCCAGCGGACCTCGCGCTTCCCGTGTAGTATTCTGCATGTAGCATAATGCGCGTTTTACGGGCCGCCATTTGTGTTTAGGAGGTGGAGGGGGGGGGGCTCTGTTTTTGTTGGAAAAAAGGTGAAAGAAGGAGAGGACAAGGAGTGGAGAGGAGAGGAAAGGAAAGGAGGAGAGCGGGGGATCCGAGAGAAGCAAGGCCTGATCCGGGGAGCAGCCATAATTATGGCTAACATCGCAGTGCAGAGGATCAAACGGGAGTTTAAGGAGGTCCTGAAGAGCGAAGAGGTCTGCCATTTCATCCTGCTTTGTCATTCAGCTCTCCGTGTATCTAAGGAAAAGGGAACAGCCATGTTGTGAAGCTGACGGGCTAAAGGCCACGGAGGGCCGTGGAAGTTAGAGCCACCCCCAGTCGGAGTTAACGTGTGGCCGGGCTAGTCCCGACACAGCCGCCGGAGAGGCCCCCCCGGAACGTGCGGGCGAGGCGACGGGGGCTGCGATGCGGCCACCTGGGGGGGGGGAGGGGGTCCCTGTCGCTGGTGGGAAGCGCCTCCCGGAGAGAAATGGGTGCTGGGGCCGGGTTAGGGTGACGGTGCTAACCGGCTAACGGGCTGAGGGATGGTGCTAACGGCCGCCCCCCCGTACCGTAACGTAGAGGAGCGGTAGGGCTCTTACTGCAGCCCGGGAGCTAAACGGGCGAGCCGGCCGAGCCCCCGGGGGTGTTTGCCGGCAGCGTCTGGGTAATTTCCCCCGTCATTTAGCTCAATGTTAGCGGTTAGAAGTGTCAGCTCCGTTACGTTACAATCAAACTACTGTCATTGATATACATTGAGTTTTAGGAGCTAGCTACAAGTGGCTAGTCACTAGGCTAATTTTATTAGCACGCAGGAATGAGGCGCATAGGCAAACCTAAGAAAAGAACACCTGGGTATCTTTAGACGAGGTTAACTTTCCACGTAAAGCTGCTCCTTTAGCTTGTTAGCTACACGGCTAACCGACATCATTACCCAGCTGCCTTCGGAGACTCAGCTGTCAAAAGCGCGTTGCTCCTTGTAATTTAAGGAGGATGACAGTGAAACTCGTGCATCTCTTGTAACTATTTATTATAAATTATATCTATGTTGTTTGACAGTATTGGAGAGGCCGTGGATGCACGCGTGGTAATCCATGTGGTGAAAAGCCTGCTGTCTACCCAGATGCTCATGTCGTTGGAAATGCAGTATTTTATCCAGTAGTGTTAATTGATAAAGCTGTCCCAGTTTTACGGGGTCTGCTGCAAAATTACGGAACAACGCGGTTTTGAAACGTATTGAGACGTCTTGAAATTTACGTATGACTAGGGTTTAATGTGGATCTCGTGGTTGAAGCTGAGAACAGCAGGCCAGCGTTATTCGTGTGCCAATATTAATTGATAATGTTGTATAAAAACTTGCACTTGCTTTTTTTGTAAAGTTGTCCAAACATTGGATGAAGCAGGCTATTCATCGCAGTTTGCCGATTTTGTGTCCAGTCATTAGCTGTGGACCCTTAATATCATTTGCATTTGCTTAATGTTTTTCTGAGTATACAATTGCAAGAATAAAGTCCTCCGAAAATAGATTTGTCCTATTCTCAGGAAGAAAACACTTATGTAATCATTAACAATTTTCTTAACTTATATAGTCTATTAAAAATCTAGCCACACTTTTATATATTCGTTTTAAGTTGTTGTCATGTGTTAATCCTTATTAAATTGTTTTTAAAATAAGTTTTAATAAGGCGTGTCAAAAACCATTGTATTTAGGGCGAGATTTTGACATCAGTCAGCTGTGCTAAACAGTATGCTGTAACAGCTCTTTTTTTCCTAAACTAAAGGTTACCAAAATCATTTAAAAAACTACACTCCCAGACCTTATGGACCTTGTACAATTTGTGCTATGATCAATGAGGCACAACGTCTGGTCTGAAAGCACCAGTTGATGGAATCTGTTGGGTGATGATTAAATTAGCATAAATTGCACTGCGATTGTGAGGAGTGACGTCATGGAAGGAGCGCAGTCCTGTGAGTCCATCTGTATCATTATCCTCCAAAGCAAGCTTGAAAAATGTGACAGAGGGCATATTCTGTCAAATAGGACCTTTTAAACTATAACAATAATAAATCTGTAGCAAGGTACAGCTCTGGAAAAAATGAGACCACTCTATTAAAAAAAAAAAAAAAAACTGCATTTTTAAGTTTTGGTTAATCCCGGTTTTGCTGTCAGAGGCTACACTGTGTGGCAGATTCATGTGAGACTGCATATATACTCTTATGTTCCTCTAAGACAGCAGTACCAAAGAAAAAGGTGAGGCAGGAGACACTGGCAGTAACCAAAAACCAGCCACATAGAGGGTGGAAGCAACTTTCTAATGCCAGAGATGACTGACAGTTTATCAGCAGTTCCTCATGAATAAGAGGATGACATCAAGTGACCTTCAAAAGGAATGGGAAGTGCACTGCTAGGACAGTTTGTTTCAGGCTCAAAGAAGCAGAACTAGAGTGCCATAAAGCAAGGAAGAAACACTTCTTCAGTGAGAAACAAGGAAGAACCCAGCTGAAGTTTGCAAAGAAAGGTATATTTTACGCAGGCTTGAGAAATGAGTGAAACTGAAAATTTTGCTGTGGTCTCTTAATTTTTTCCGGAGCCGTATTTAAACATAAAATGCATACCAATGTAGTACAATGATCTTATTTTGCTTGCAGGTAGTTTTGTGCCAAGAAACTTTCATGTCTTGAAACAGACATGATCATGTTGCTGACTTGGGGAACAGAAACAATCTGTTTTGAATTCTGATACAGGCACATCATATCATACTGATCCTGGTGCTTCAACAACATTTACAGAATGGAAAGATAGTCAACTGAGTGACTGAATAATGTAGAAATCGACCAAGCAATTTAATATTAATATAATCAGATAGCAAGAGTTGCCCTCCTGAAATTCGATCCAGAACATTTCACAATCCTTATACAGTCTTCCCTTTTAAATATAGCATCTTAAAATGGGTTTATGAGTAACTGAGAGTTATAAAACGTGTTTATTATATCAGTTGTATTGTATCAGATAATTCAGATGAATTAAAGTGAAAATAAAATTTGATACTTATGCTACTTTTTACAGTTTCAAGGAAATGAGTAATTAGTTGTTTGCCAATTTTACTGGCTATTGATGAAGTTCGCCCAAAGTGATAATTACTGTGAATGAAATGCTAGTTTTCTGCCTGTCACAGCCTTCCTCGCGGTTCAGTCTTTTCCCGTGGTGACAGCAGCCCCTGCATGTGTGAGGGGTCTGTATTTCCCAGGGTATGGAGGTATTAAACGTAACCCTTCTGGGGAGTGGTGAGATTTCAGGTTGTTTTTTTAAGTACTTGGGGGAGGGGTCCGTAAAGTGTTAATGTCACGTAGACTGAGAGAGTTTCCTGCGAGTGCCGATGGATCCAGAGCTCCCAAATTAACTCGTGTGGTTCAAGTTAGGGCGCTGGGTGTTCCCAGAATTCCGGAAACATACTATTTGTGTGCAGGTCTTTGCCGTGTGACCCATCGCAGAGAGCGTTGCATGTGAAGTCTCAGCTGCATTTCTGGTCTTGGTGGGTGTAGTTCTTTATCTCTTACGATTAATCAGAACTAGGGTTTTAACTCCCGTTTTACACTGACCGTGCTGCAGTGAAATGCCCAGCTGCAGTCAGGTGTCCGTCTCGGGTACATCTGGTTCTAGAGGCGCAAACCCACAACGTTCTCCTGTTCTTCACCTTCCTACCAGCACGTTTCCAGCTTGTTTGGCCGGTGCTGTCCTCTTTCTTGGGTTCTGGCTGTCTGCTGATGCCCTAGATCCACTTCTTTAGTCCGCTGTAAGTGTAAAACTGACTGTGGACGATGACCGAGTAATCCGGAGCAGGCAGATGGGAATAAACAGCCATAAGCTGGTAAACAGCTGGATAGTTCCAGTGCCGTATAACGGGCGGTATAACTGATCTGCTTATGTAACATTCACTGCGGCCCCACACAGAAGCAGGAAATGTATTGTGTTGCGATTATCCTGCAGGATTCCTGTAAAATAGCCTTCTGAATTAATGTCCTCTGCTTCTATTTTTTCACCTTGACAGACAAGCAAAAATCAAATTAAGGTGGACCTGGTAGATGAAAATTTTACAGAGCTGAAGGGGGAGATTGCAGGGCCGCCTGACACGCCGTATGAGGGTGAGTACACCCCCGCGCACCCCCCTCCGCCACACTCTTCTCAGCAGTTAGGTTTGTGTAGGATTTTGTTCATGGGTTCAAGAAAGTGCTCAGGGAGAACAGCAACGTGAGTTTTAGGAAGTGTTTGGGGGAAGGTAAAGTCTTCCCCTCCAAAGGAGAAATTTAAACTTTGTTACTATTACTTTTTACATTTATTCTTGTTTATCGGACTCTTTTGTCTGAAGCGACGTATAAGTGAGGCAAATAGCACATTACAAATATACGCGCTGTCAAAGTGATGACTAGGTGTTAGTGTAGATAGGCTGAGCTTTCAGTGAATTCCCAGGTGTCAGTGTAGGCAGGTACTGGAGCAAGAGTTACACAGTATCTTCCAAAAAAAGCAAGAATCAACATTAAGAACGTTCAGGGAACATGGAGTGGAATTCCTGGAACAGATGGGTTTTCAGGCATTGATTGTGTGGGTGAGTGCAAATTGCACTGGCTATACAGATGAAAAGTGTTTAACTACAGGTGAAACGTGTGGTAAAATTGTGTGGGTAGAAATCCAGTGATTATTTAGGTCAGTGTTTCCCAATCCAGTCCTTGGGGACCCACAGACAATCCACATTTTCGCTCTCTCCCAGCTACCGTTAGGAGGAAATATGTGGATTGTCTGGTAGGGAACTTAGAGGGAGTAAAAACATGGTCCGACTCTGGAGTCCTTGAGGAGCGGATTGGGAAACACTGATTTAGGTTACACAGACACGAGGAGGATAACTTAGTGCAGGGATGGGCAGTCTTATCCACAAAGGGCCGGTGTGTATGCAGGCTTTTGGAATAACCTTTAGGTCAGCTGATCAAACCCAGGTGTGACGACTCTTCAGCCAATCAGTCCTCTAATTAGTAAACTAATTATGGGGTTGCAGCAAAAACTCATACACACATCGGCCCTTTGCAGATAAGATTGCCCACCCCTGACTTCATTTGTATATATGCCGGATAAGCATTGCTTGCCTGTTTTTGGTTAAAAGTGGCTTTATAATGGTGTACCAAATGAGGGACCAATTTATCAGGGGAACCATGATCTGTCGCATGACAGATTGTGTGAAAGGGGTTAAGGGGAACACCTTCCTAAACTCACAATACTTTTTGACGGACCCTTTATCGCATTACAGCTGGGGCTCTCATCTTGTGTTTTTAAACATCAAAGCTTTTGTAAGAGAAACTGAATTTTTCATCTTTTAACTGGGACTTTTTTTTTTTTTGCCTTGGAAGGTGGGAGGTATCAGCTGGAAATTAAGATCCCAGAAACGTACCCATTCAACCCGCCAAAGGTGGGTATCCATGCCAACACGTGTCATCACTCTGGTACCTGTGCCAGAGGAAAGGGACCACACCAGTCCCACCCCCAGAGCACTAGACGACCCTCGAGCTGCCTCATCTCAGGCAGGATCCTCTGACACTGCTGTCCCCTGTCCTCCAGGTACGATTTATAACGAAGATATGGCACCCCAATATTAGCTCAGTCACTGGAGCGATATGCCTGGATATTCTTAAAGACCAGTGGTGAGTAACTACAGGCCCAGGAAAGAGGCTGATTTTGACCGTATTCACTTCCGTTCGATGTCATTTCACCGTGCCACCGTCCCCAAAATGGCCACCCCAAAGCTGACGGTTAAAAACGTATTTAACTTGTCGGGAACCTTAAATAGCCAATGGGATGTGGGTGGCCAGTGATTGACAGGGCACCGTAAGCCCGCCCCAAGGATTCGCGAGCAGTGTGCATTCACGTGCGCCACCCCTGCCTTTCAGGGCGGCCGCCATGACGCTACGCACCGTGCTGCTGTCGCTGCAGGCCCTGCTAGCCGCCGCCGAACCGGATGACCCTCAGGATGCGGTGGTGGCCAATCAGGTGAGCGGGGGGGGCGGACCTGCGCCGCCTGTCCAAACAGCGCCGCCGTCATCCTGACCGCCTGTACCCCTCCCGCTTCTATTTGCCGTAGTACAAGCAGAACCCGGAGATGTTCAAGCAGACGGCGCGGCTGTGGGCGCACGTCTACGCCGGGGCGGCCGTCTCCAGCGCCGAGTACACCCGCAAAATCGACAAGCTGTGCGCCATGGGTTTTGATAAGGTGGGTGGCCGGAGGCTGGGGCAGTGGGGGGGTGGGGGTGGTCACATGGCCGCTGGGCACGCTCACAGCGCCCTCCTCTCTCTCTCTCCCGGCAGAACGCAGTAATAGTGGCACTGTCCTCCAAATCCTGGGACGTGGAGACGGCAACTGAGCTACTGCTAAGCAACTGAGTCCAGCCCATCGCACCTGTACGAGACACGCCCCCTCCCCGCACCCCCCTCTCTCCCCTGCATTTGCTCTCGCTCTCACTCATACGTCACGCCTCGGGTCTCTGTTCGCTCCATACCCCCAGTGTCCACCCCCCCCCCGCACTCCTTATTTGGATAATTTTAAATTTTCCGAATACCTCTCGAATTCCTCTTTTAAGGAAACCGAACATATGGCATGGCGCTCGCAGGATACGGACACTCAGCCGAAAGACTGGTGAGGGGAAAAAAAGAATAAAACGAAAAGCCGACAATGACAACAACTAAATTCATCTGTAAATAACGTTATTAAAGGTCTGGATGAATTTAAAAAAAAAAAAAAACAAAAACGGGGAAATCTTTTTTTCTTACTTAAAATTATAAAAAAGAAACATTGCTCGAAATTTGAGCCATCCTTGCAAATGGAAAAGGACCCACTCTATAAATTTATTTTTAACGACGATACAAGCCCCGTTACTTGTGAAGCATCCTTCGTTTGCCGTGGTGTCCATAGTGCGCAACCCACGGAACGTGCCGTCATTTGAGAGCTGAAATCAGAGAGACTGTCCCCACATTCCCTCGACACAAGGCCAGACTTGTGTAGCAGGTAACAGATCCAGCTGTCCCGGGGGAATTATATTTTTTTTCCCCCTCAAACTCTGTTGAGTTCAGCCTCTGGTTTCATCCTTCTTGCCCCCCCCCCCTTTCTCGACCTGTTGCCCCTGCACTCTCCCCACCCAAAAAGCCTGTCGCGTTTGCTTGCTTTTGTGCACAAAACAGCTTGAGGATGGATGGAATCGATACCCCCTTTGTTGGAAGTTTGCACTTTTTAATCCATAATTAAGGCAGAAACACCACATGCCCTCATTCTAACCTTCCACATTTGGGTTGGGAGGATTAAAAAAAAAAAAAAAAAAAAAAAAAGCCACTGTATTTAAGAGCAGTTTTTTTTTTTTGGACTCTGTCCCCTCTGAGGATACAAAGTCTCTTTGTTTCGCGAGCTGCTGGTCGTCAGGATCGCGGTGACCTAATAAGATGTGCTGTCAGTCCGCCGCGTATGCCACCATGTCCCACAGCGATGCCACTTGCCAACAGGATGCGGTCACATCCCCTCTCTAAATTCACAAAGAATGAAATAAAAAGTGACGGCGGCCTCTAGAGGCATCGCCCTTTCAGCCTCCCTATGTGCCCCCCAGCCATTGCTTCACCCTAATGCTTAATCCTAAGCTAACCTTTTGTTTTTCCCCCCACGCGTCAGGACCGGCCCTCCTCACACGCCACGTCATTCCGGCTCGGTCAGGACCAGGGACAATGACCTTCTCTAAAGCGTCGTCTGTTGCCAAATCGCAGAGGAAAACTTTTCTGCCAGGCTTGTGGAAACCTGGCATCACCACAAGGCATAGTGAAAGCGATAGGGTAGGAGTTGAGCACTTTTGGTGACCTGAAGGGTGTGCCACATTTGTGACGAGCCGAATTTAGACAACTTTTTTTTTTTTTAACTCCAAAAATGCTGAGTACGAAATTAAATGTTAGCGTCGCTAAGAAAACACCTGCATACGTTTCAATATTAAGTCCTTCCTAACCTTCTCATTTTTACAAGTGTTCCATTAGTCAGTGTTACTTGACATTCACCCATCTGGTTTCACACAATCAGTTTTCACACTACCTTTGGGCTTGGACATCAGACCCAAACAAAATAGACTTGAACATAATTGAAGATACCTGCCATGGTTTTCTTCTTCAAACATTACTAAATGTAAGGGGACACCTGGTTTCTCCTTAGTGAGTCTGGCTGTTAAATTATGGGTAAGCTTACTCCAGGTTTTATGTATGGACAAAAAGGCCACCTCACTCTCCCGCTTGGGGTTATTGTTAATGAGGCCTGGAGTCTCACGTTGCTGTCACGGCTGGTCTTGGCCTTCCTCGCCCCCGTGTGATTGCCGCAGACGAAGGATCACACCGACTCTCCACTCGTACCTACAGCCATGTCCTTCGAATATACCCGTGACGGCTTAACTCCTTTCGGTACAAGAAAAGGCCGAGTCTTCCTGCTGTTTTACTGCGTTGTGTGTTGCACGGGGAAACAAGGGGTCGTCACCAATTCTTCACATTGGATTTTACCACTCCATCTCTCTCTTAAATTAAAAACAAAGCCCTACAGCATGATTATTTATTGTCAAAACTGGCATTTCTTTGATTAAAAAAAAAAAAAAAAAACTGAAAAACTGTGTCTTTCAATGTGTGACCACAGCTTAATGGTGGACTCACCCACCAGACGACAGTGTGTGTGAAAGATGATCAGAAATCCATACAGGCCTCAGCCGCTCCCGCTTTGAAAAAGAATGGAAAGGCATTTATTCTGTCGTTTTGACAATGCGAGATGGCAAAAGGTAACATTTATTCACATTTGTTTCAGCATGAACACAGCTCTCGTTCTGGGTTCCCAGTCGCTCTCTGAGGGCCTTCGATATGAACGAGTAGACCGTCCTGTGAATTTTTAAACCGCATCCTTTTAGAAGTGGGGCCAGACCCCACCGCTGCTGCTTCTGATGAGGGAGGACTTGGAAACTTTGGCTCGCCGCTGATTTCCATAGTATACAGCTGATTTAGTGAACGGCATTCAGTCAAAAGTAAAACCAAGACAGCGCAATGTGGTATGGGTCGAGTCTTAAAATGCCCCCCCCCCCCCATCTGAACCAGTAAAGTGTCCATTACAATTCACCTGGTGTGCTGGATTCTGAGTTTTTGAAACGGTGTTCAACCAACCAAACTGCCAACAATGATTATTTAGTGGGTAGGGTGGGGGGGGAATGTGAGGCGTTCAACATCCATACACATCAATTTGGGGGAAAAAAAACTGGAATAATGCCAACATGAATATCACTAAAATAAAAAAGGCTGGAAATTTTAAAATATTCTCAAATATTTCCATGTCTAACAGCAAGTTCAACCTTGATGTAGGCATCAAATTTTTATATTTATATATAATGTATATAATACTTCAAAACCTTTTCTTACACATAAGTCGACCGTGGTGATCATCACCAGTCCAACGACGGCAGAAAAGGCTGCATCGTTCGTTTCGTTTTATACACTTTTGTCAATATAAAACTGTAAAATCTAATTTAAAAAGGCCTCTGGAGGGGGGGGTGGAATATGTCCTAAAGCTTGTATCCCCACTTGGTGTAAATGCAGGTGAATAACCATTCATGCAGATCCAATGGGGATGGCAGCCTTTAAAATCGATGGAAGCAGAAAGAGGAGGCGGCAGAAAAATTAACCCAATAGTTGGGATGGCTTGGGATTAAGGTTAGCCCCGCTGAAGGTCACAGGGCTTTCATGAAGAACCTTAGGTATGTCACCGTCCTCTGGAAATAAGTTTTCCCTTAAAAAAGAAAACCCAGTGCCCCTCGCTGGCTGTATGCAGCAGAAGGTTAAGCGGTTAAGCAACTACCGGCAACTCACATGTCGCACAAGCGACCTCTACACATCAGTGCCTACGCTGAGTTCTCCCCAACTTTTATGGAGGTACTTGGGGACTAGTATTTGGCTTCCAATATCATCCAAAGAGAATGCCTCATGGCAAACGGCAAATCAGAACGAGGGATAAGCAGAACGTTGGCTGGATCGAAGATGTATGCGTGGATAGGAAATCTGATGATCAGAGAGTCGGGTGGCTGTTCAGGCCTGCGGGGTGGGGTGGGGTGTGGGTGGGGAGGGGGGCCTGCACGGCTCTGCTCATTGGAGATCCTCTCCTGAGATCATCTGCTCCTCAACTGTGTACGTGAGCAGCAGTACCCGGGTGTGACGAAGTCCAGTACAGCCAGCGTCCAAAGAGCTCGAATCCGTGGGATCTGCAGGGTCTGTACAGCACTTTTGCCCCCATAAACGTCCCGACCCTTGCAGCTCCTGGCATCTTGGTCTGTGTTGCCATTTTCTTTTACCTGAACAGGAGAGAATGGAGACTGTCAGGAGAACCTTCAATACCCATCATAATTCTTCAGTCATGGCAACAGCCAGATCAGCAGGCAGCTTATGAACCATCCACAGGGTTGGGTCCAGGCAAAGGCTCACCTCTGTAGGTCCATCTGCCGTTGCGTCGTGGCCCTCTTGCCGTCTGCCTCTTGCTGTTTTGGTATCTTGATGGTGATTGGCTCTACTGTGGGACTGCTTGTATTGTCGGAGGTGGGCGCTGCTCTTTTCCTGCCTCTCCCAGCCCCACCCGCACTCGTGGCCCCACCCGCAGAGAGGGACTTGGGCGGCCGTCCTCGTCTGGGTTTAGTAGGGACCGGGGTAGGGGTCACGGGCGCCGTGGCGCCATCGGGTACCACGTTGTTCTCCGGGTGGGGGGACTGTGTCCCCCCCGCCCCCCGCTTTTTCACGCTGGCCTGGCCTGTTTCGGAGCTGCTCTCCTGGGAAAGGACAACACAGACATGACGATGACGCAGAGCGATCCCCCCCCCCCCCCCGAGGATCCGGCCCACCAACGTGCTTAGCCAGTCCACTCACCTTCTTCCCGCCGTCCGCCTTCGACACAGGATTCTCCTCGTTCTCACTCGCTCCTGGCCCTGTGGCTTCCGCGCCCGCCACCCTGATTGGGTAGAACGTGAGAAGATCGCCCGTGGCTTTAGCGGCCTTTGGACCCGACACTCCAGCGGCACAAGAACGTGAGAGCATGACGGGTCCGGTCCCTACCTGGCCCTGTTCCCCGCTGGGGAGATGGACTCCGAGTGACCGCTCAGGTTGACGCTGCTCTCCGAGGCCGTGCTCTTGGTGTATGGCCTCCTCCCTGCCACAGTGAGTGGCTTGTTCACCGTGGCCAGCACTGGTGAGGCTTTGGGCTGCAGGGGGGGGCAGATCACAAAGCCACAGCGTTAAAGCCAGACAACTTCAGAGTCTTTAGATTACACATCCGCTAGGTGGCTCACAGGACCTGAAATAAGCAGTGATAACGGGGAGATGTCTCACCTTCCCTGTCAGGAGCATGGTTCTGGCCTCCATTGACAAGAATTCCTTATCATTTACAAAGTCCTGTGGAAATAAAATGATTAGCAACGCGACGGCTTGGTGACGGAGTCTGACACATGCTGAGAGCAGCGACCGGTCCCAACAGACCTTGTCAGGGGGAGTGAAGAACTTGGTGGGCAAGACGGGGTCTTTGGGTGAGTCCAAGTGGCAGGAGGTGCTCTTGTTGACGATCACGAAGAGTGCAACGTCACACACCACGTACAGCTTCTGTTGTGGAAAGAGAAGATGTCACACGTCCAGCCTATCTGGGCCCCAATCAAGGAGGAGAGCGGCGGGCAGAAATGGTGACACCACGCACCTCATTGGCCTTGGGGTCATCAGGGGCCTGAGCATCCTTGGTCTGCTTGATGTTCTCAACCATCTTCCGCAGGAAGGCGTGACTGTTGTTCTCGTTCTTTGTCATCAGCACCTCCAGCATGAACCACAAGCACCTGAGAAGGGGGTGGGGTTAGAATCGTTAGTATCATGTGATACAGCACTTCAGGCCAGTTGGGAGATGCAGAACCGATCCAAGGTGCTTGGTGGTTCTTGCCCCCCCCCGAGTCCACTCACTCTTTGACGTCACGGAGTTGGTCGAAGTCCTGGGGCTTGGTGAAATCGGGGTCGTGGGCCAACAGGTGGATCATGTAGGGCACTACATACTCTGGCAGAAGGGAGGGTAACTTCTCTGGAAGACGAAACGAGCAGAGAGAGCAGGGAACACCCAACAAAATGAATGAGCACTCCACATCTGAACGTTAGGGGAAAAACTGACAGTGCCTGATCATTAGATGAAGATGATCATTATATGCAGATTAATCAAGCTCCTCAAAGGTTAGCGACTCCGGGGGCTCACCATGGGCTACGGGGTTCTGCTTGATGTACTCGCGGCGCACACTGATGTTCTTCAGCAGGCACTGGCGAGCGTGGGCACGTCGCTCCTTCACTGGATCCTTGGCACACAGGGCAAACACAGCCATGTACTCCAAGGGCAGGAGAAGCTTAGCTAGCGCCATGTGCAGCTTCTGGGCGAAGATCTGCCGCACCTGGTAGCACTCGTCCTGTGGGTAGAGAAGAGGACACGGAGGCGGTGAAGGCGGGCACTTGTCCTTCATCTTCTGGTGGAAGGCAGCAGAGCAGCTGTAGGAACATGATGTTCCTGACGGTCACACATGGGGTGACTTACGTTAATGACCAAACCACACAGCTGGAACTGCTCCGGAGTAATGATGTCATGGTAGCAGGGCTCCTGTGCCAGTTTCATGATGGCGCCGCCAGCCGCCAACCGTAGCCGAGACATGTCCGATTTGCTGAAGGGGAGAGTGTGGGCCGGTCAGAATATGCACAGAGGATGCTCCTCAGCTCTCCTGCTCACATGCCCCTCCACCGACTTGAGGGCTAAGACGGCTACCTGATCTTCTTCTGCTCTGTCAGGTCGCCCTCGCTGACCAGCATCGCCGACAGCAGACGCAGTGTGGAGTTGGCCGACTTGGACTGGTTGTTCTTCATTCCCAGCAGCCAGCGCACCAGTAGCTTAATGGCTTGGACCTGAGGGCCAATCGCAGAGCGGTACCGAAGACAGTTTCACACTATCGGTTATTCCATCCCATCCAAGACTGGATGAAAAGACATCACAGCATGGTTCTAATGACCAGTCCTACCTTGGCCAGGACCTCTGGGGACACCTCCTCATCGGAGCTCCACAGCTTCCCAACTTTGTTGCCAATCGACTACAGAGATGAATAACCGATATGACCAAATATGAACGTAGCGACCAGACAGCCAAGCTGACTGGCTTGGAATAGCCGATTTACAAAGAGGAGCAGAGGTTTAGTGTGAACAAATACCCAACCACTTCAGTGCTACTATAGTGACCTTAAAGAGGGAAACTGGACTAGTTTACAGGCTCCAGGGGAAGGGATCAGTTTTCCACCAACCCAAGAGTGCCGACAAGTCCTCCCACCTCACAACGTACAAATACCTGCTACCTAATGTAGGTACTAAGCAGCACCCGTGATGAATGAAGGTCTCTCACCCGGTCATTCATCAGCAGGTCTTTGACGATAAAGTTGGCCACGATGGACTTCATGGGCGAGGCGAACTGGTCCGGCGCCAGCATGGAGATATGGCCCAGTGACACCAGTGGGGTGATGAGTTGCTCAGGAACGTCGGCATTTAAGCTGCGCGATAAGGGCTGTGGGGAGGGAGAGGAATAAGGAGCTTCTTCCGAACTGGAACCATTAACCAGATAAGGACGACGAGGGAATGGGGGCGTGAAGCCTTCTGGAGCACAAAATCGTTTGTTCCGCTCGGAGCTTTCAGACCTCAGACGTGGGCCGGTATCCAACAGGCCCAGTCGCTAACGGCTAACACCGCAACAGCATCCCGGCCAAAAGGAGATCTACCTCAAATATCTGTGCCAGCTGCACCTCCTTGTTGTGGAAGATGGCGTGGATGCAGTGGACAGCTTGTTTGGCCTGGTGTGGGGTGCCCCTCTTGGCCTTGTGGTGCAGGATGGGGATCAGGGTCCTGCAGGACAGTGGTGACGGAGGAGCTCTGAGACGGAGCGGGGAAGCCAAGTGCCACTGGGGGGGCAGGCCCAGCCACTTTATGAACCCCATGCAACTCGAGAAACGCAGATTCCTACGATCGTATGTGCGGCAGCTCCGCCTCGATCTTCTGGCCCGTATTCCTGAAGATCTGGATGGCGGCTTCGGCCACCTTGTCGTCCTCCATCTTCAGGCACTGCAGCAGCGACTCGTACGTCTCGGCCGAGTGGAAGGAGGTGGGGTGGGTGAACGACAGCACCTGCGGAGACCGGCGGCGTGACGCCGAATCACAAAACTGAAGCCGACAGGTACGGGAGTGAAGTGGGAACCCAGAGACGCACGCGTGCCCACCTTGAGCAGCTCGAGCCCTGAGCGGATGGCGGTGTCGGGGGTCACGCCCTCGTCGTCATCATCTGCGGTCCCTTCTATGGACCTGTTCAACAGCTTCACCAGGGCGCTACACAACATCACAGGCAAGGCCACGTTAACCACAGACCCGATCCTATTAAACAACCTAAAATCAATCATTTAATAAACAGAAGCTATATGTTAAGATTTCTGTAAACATACCTTATTTACACAAGGCTGACATTCAATAGAGCATAGTACAGCTGCAGTTACACCATTCTAACACTAGGTGTCCCAACAAAGTAAAAGCCATTCCTCTTCACTAAGCTTCCACAACTACTACTACATAACACTGAAAGCCCTTTAATCCATAGTCATGCTGTGCTGTAAGGAAGCTGTAGCTAAAAGCCCCCTATTACTTCAGCTTTTTTGTCCCGCATCCCATTAACAGGAGGTCGCCCAGGGCCACTGGCGTTTGTAATAACTTAACATGTGGTTTTACGGCCCTGAATGACTCAGACATGCATTCACAGTCGCCTAACAAACTGCCTGGCTCTGCCCCGACCCACCCACAGTTCCACCCCATCACCTGATGGCCTCAGAGTCTATGTGCACTGGGGCGATACGCTCTAACAGGAACTTCACCATCTCCAGGAAGGGGTTCGCGGGCTGCTTGGGGAACGTCAGTTTGCGGGTGATCTCCCTCTGGAGGAGGGAGGGTTTTTCTAATCAGTCAATCAAATTCATGAGCGGCGATGTCCAGAAGATTGGGGGGGGGGGGCTCACTCACCACGCAGACCTCGGCCTGCTTGCAGGAGCAGGTGGGGCTGATCAGCTGCTCGAGCAGGGACCGCAGCTTCTCGTCTTCTCCCAGCACCTGGTTGAACTTCTTCATGAAGTCCTGGGCCTTGCCAGGATCCGGAAGGTTCTCTGAGGGGGAGACAGAGCTTGGTAAGCCAAGACACGTCCAGCGGACCAGAAAATTCAAACACTGCTCCGGGCTACAGGTGCTGTTGCAATGCCTGATGAATTAGCCCCAGAAGACACTTACTGGTTATGGTGAGTAGCTTCCCGAACATGGAGGCAGTGTTGGCTTCAGACTGTAACGGTATGGACAATGAGTCAGGTGTGTGCCTGCGAGATGCCCAGCAGAGGACAGCATAGAGCGGCAGTCTCTCACCGACGGCAACTTGTGCAGGTCCAGCAGCTCCCTCACTACGCTTCTCAGCATGTTCTGACACTTCCACATCTCGTTCAGCGCCCTGGAGCAAACACAAGACGGTCACACGATGCCCTAGTCGGGGCTCGGCGAGGCGCGGGCAGCCAGAGTTGGACTCACTTCACGGCGTTGGGGTCCAGGCAGGCATACAAGTAGTACAGACACTTCATCTTCTCCTCCGTCTCCAGGCTGTGAGGCACCATGTACTGTGCAAAGATCTTCTCTACCAGCAGCCTGATAAACACAGTTCAGGACACTTCAGATTGACACACGACTCCAGTTAACCTGACTGAAAGCATCCATCACTCCGGCTAAAAGTTGGACTAACACCATACACCGACACTGAGAAAAGTCCCCCACCCGAGAACCTTACATTTACCCATTTCTGGACTTCAATCACTAATGGAATCTTCTAGCCGGGGGGCGGGGGGGTCACTGTATCCGGTTTCTCAGAAATGTGTACAGAAGTATATTTCATGCTTTTTCCAACTGAGGAACTCACAAAACCTGACCAAGGCCTTTTCCCCACATGTGCAACTGATATTTATTTTAGTGTAATGGTGCTGTCACCCTGTAGGGGACACTGTGGGGCCTCACTTGTCATCAATGCTGTTCTGATAGTAGATGTGCAGGAGCTTGTCCTTGATCCAGCTGATCTTCTGGGCGCTCTCCTTGCCAGCCTCGTGGTGCAGACAGTACTTCTTAAACAGCTGGGCCAGGCCCATCATGGCCTCCTTGCGCACACGCCACTGCGAGCAGACGGGGCAAGGTCAGGGTCATAGCAGCGAGCAGGCGTCACACGCAACGTGATTGGCCGAGGAGAGAAACACCCACCCTCTTATCCAGCGTCCGCTCGCGTACGAATCCCAACAGCTGGTCGTTCACTAGGTTCAAGTCCTTCTTCCCCGCGTTGATGATAGTCACTATGACATCATGACGGATGGCTTCCTCAGGGTCATGTGACCGGACCTTCAGGTAATCTGTGACAAGCTCAGTGTCAGGATACGTCATGGTTCAGCCGTGTCCCGACCAATTTCACCTTAGAATTTCCTTGCAACATGATTTTGGCATTTTAGGCATATAATACTCAACCACCTGTAAGATCTTTGGCCAAGTCAGGGTGGTTCATCAAACAGTGACTGGCAAACTTCACGCACTCCAGTCTGACGGGAACGTGGATATCATTAAACCTTGAAAGAGAGAAAAAAAACAAAACAAAAAACACACACAAACTTCAAAATGGCTTCCCAATACAACAAAATGTTTGGGATTTTTGATAGAAACAGCAGTTATTTTACTTCTGAAATCTGTAGCTTTTCTCCCCCGTTTCTATACTGAAAGGTCATGACAGCACTGACAATAGAAGAGATAAAGCAGAATGCCCCTCCAAGACACTTAGAGTCGCACCTTCCCAGGAAGCACTGCCAGAGTGGTCGGTTCTGGTTGGCCAGCTCGGAGTCTCGGGCTCCAAATAGCTTCGCCAGCAGCCGCACCACTGCAAGCCGCTCCTCGCCGTCGTTGCTCTGAACAGGAATGGGACACCGAGGGACAGCATGAGGACATCAGCAAATATAAGAGGATACAGTACCAACCAAGTAACAACCAGGTTCATACTTGCTTTTAAATGCACACATACAGCATCCTTCCCCGAAAAGCTCCTGTCATTCTGCCTATGCTGTTCCACACAAAACGGACATTTACGTCGCTCCTACCCAAAGCGAAACACACTTTTCTGGGACGGGAAAAAAAAACCATGGTCAAACAATCCCCTGAGGCAACTGGAGGGTCAAGGGGTCTTGCACAAGAGCCCAACTGTGAAATCACTATCGACCATGGGATCTGAACTGATGACCTTCCGATCACATGCACAACCTGCTAAGCCACACTACTAAAATAGTGTGCCCTTCCTGGAGCTCCCAAAAAGCAGCCATTCCTCCCCCCTCAAAGGACACCTCAACTCATGAGCACTAGGACTCCGCACCCAACTAGTCAATGTATGAGCAGAACCAGCTTATTTACGGCACCATGGTAGTTATGCTGCTCCCCTTCAGCAAGTCTACACTCTTATTGTTGGCTCCATAGACCTGTAACGAGTCTCTCGTACAATAAATGCACGGTCACTCCCGAAAGACAAGCTCATCCTCCTCATTTGTCAATCGGGATCCGACTTCTGGCCAAGAACTCAAACGGCAGGGTCACCTTAAGCTTGAACTCCAGCTGAGGCATGACGGACAACAGGAGGAGGGGGTCCGTGGCGAACAGCTCCTGGATCAGGTCAAAGACGTGCTCTGACAGATCGCTCACGGACGACTTGCCCAGGACCAGCACTTGGTTGAAGAACTGAAAAAGAGCATGTTGGTAAGCCAATGAACCCCATTCAGATGTACACCAGTAGCGATCAGACCATCGTGGCATGGTAAGACGCTTACATTTGCGATGCACGTTTCGATGGTTTGAACAGTCCTCTTCAGAAGTACCTTAGCGAGATCATAGGCCTGCTTGTTCAGATTCTGCAAACACAAGACCGTCACTCAGTAAAGCTTCTTATAGCATGACGAGCGCCGCGCTCTCAGTGGAAAACCTCACACCTACCTTGTGAGCAGGAATGAGGTTGATGAGGATAGTGTCCAGCAGCTCCTGGGTGACACCATCTCCCTCTGTGATGATGGAGCTCATCAAGTCCAACATATGCATCTGTACCTTCTGGTTGTGGCTGGTACTGAAGCATTGAGAGAGGAGATGCTGTCAATGCAAAGCTGGACGCTAACACAAAGGACAATTAATGAACAATGAAATTATTTATGGAGGAAGGGACAGAGACTATTGGTTGGCTAATTTATATGCGAATGCCGTTACATCCGAAAACCTGATATTTCTTACAGGTCTACAGACCTGAATTTCATCACTGGATTTACTGATCCCTAGTAAATATATAATTTATGGACTTTCAACAGGCTACCAGTGGTGAACTTTGCCAGATTAATACCACAAATGGCTAAAGTCTGCATAGCAGATGGTTCCACACTGGTTTTACTGAGAGTTCACTACTGAACGACATGCGGCGAGAAAACTAAACGACAACACCAACCACTGCAAAAAAATCAGTGTGGGCATCGCATTCTAAACTTACTTTATGACAGAAAAGAGGGTCTTAAAGAGCTGGATGAAGATCTCGTTGCAATCCTCCAGCTCAAAGCAGATATTGTAAGATTTGACCCAGGCAAGGTTCTGCAAAGAAGATAAAGAACGTCACAGGAGTTATCTGCCACTGCGAAGGCGGAACGTCCCGTTCAGAGAACATTCTCCTCCAGCTTCCTCAGCTAGAGGCCTATTTCACTTTGTTTGTTTTCACTGATCACCCAAGGCGTAACCCAGACTCCAGTCTATTTTTAGCACAGCTCTGATGACCAGAAGACTTTTCTCAGTGTAACGCGGCACTGAAAGAGGACACGCTGTCATCGACCACAGACTTCATTACCTGCCATTCTTTGGCAGTATACAGCGCTTACAGAAAGTCTTGGAATACTCGCTTAAGTCTGTGAAAATGTTCCAAATTTATTGATTTAATAAGTGTGACAAGCAACGTTTAACATATCTGCACATACCTTCAGCACAGATATTCTCTTTAATAAGAATCATTTTTATTAGACTCATTCAGTTCTGTTCTTGCCATTTTGCTATTAATTGTAACTATAGTCATTGGCTCCCAAAGGGATACCAAACACAAATGTTTTATGTTATTGCAAAGGTGTTACTAATTAAAAAGCACACAATGAGACTGGTTAATGAACTTAACTCAGAACAGCTCTTTTAGAACTATAATTTGCGTTTTAATTTAGTACTACTTGAATGTTCTACTTAAAACTACTGGTTGTTTCTAACATGATTTTTTTGTCAACAAAATAATGTAATGAAATTTATTATAAAACCAATAAATCTGCAATATTTTTACCAAATTAAGGAAGTGTCCGAAGACTTTGTCAGCACTGTATGTGTAACATGCCTTGGGGGGGGGGGGGGGGGAAAGCATTTTGCTAAAAACATTCCAATGAATAAATGACACCACTCACCTCCAGCAGGTAGAAGTATCTGTTGAACTGTGGACTTTTAGTGTCCTCCAAACCTTTCAGCTGTCTGGTGATGAATAGGAAAATGTCCTGCGGGAAAAATGAATAGTAAATACGGGGAGCGGGGGTAAAAATACCACAAGAATCCATACTGGAGAATGATAACATCTCAGCCCCTTTTCCACAAAAACAGGATGACACCACACAGCTGGAAAGACTTAATGTGGAAGTGTGGAACAGTGAATTCTGGCTTTTAATGAGGGTTTGAACAGTTCTGGAGGTTTGGCAGCTGAGCTGCTTATATTCAGAAGAGGAGGAAGCCCACGGAGATGTCAGGAAAGGGGGCCCCCAAGCTTTATGGGCTGAAATTCCATTGGGTTTGACTTAGGGATGCCAGTACATTCAGGTTGCCATGGCCGAGGAATGGATTACAGTTCCACATGAATGTTAGGATGTTGTGTGTATGTGTGCACGCGTACCTTCAGTTTATCATGGGAGGTGTAGGGCGCCTCGGGGGCGTAGATGCGGAAGATGTCCGCCAGGCAGCAGGCCACCAGCAACCGCACGTCCTTGTTGGGGTTGCGTAGGAAGAACTCGGATGCCAGGTGCAGGGCGAGCGCCAGGTACTGCTGCTTCTCATCCTCAGAGTCCTGGTCCATGTCCATGAAGGTCTTCACCACCATCTTGGTGAGAATGAAAGGTGATGAGACGGCACCGCCGAGCTCCACCGTGAAGACCTCAGAAAGACTCTAGAGCGGTGGTCACCAAACGGGTCGACACCGGTCCACATCCGGACCAAAATGCTACTAGATCCAGATAGTGTTGATGATGGAATTTGGTCCCTTGGGGGGAAAACCGTTGCAGACCCCAGATCTAACATTACTAGCAACCCTGCATTTGTACATTTTTATATATCCAATTTCAAGAGTAGAATCATCTTCATGCGTACTTGCCATCTTTGAGGAAATCTCAATCGGCGTGGCCATTTTGGAATCAGAGCCAATTTCAGTGAGTCACGCTCCCGTGTCAGAAGATTGGATAACACAAGCCTACACATCAGCCCTAAACCCCTACTAACCAAAAAAAAAAAAAAAAAAACATCATAAAATGGCAAAAGCAGCCCTATAAATGCCCCAGTACATATTACAACAAAAACAGCTAGCTGGTAATCCTTTTAACTAAATTACACCTGACATTTCATTCACATCTCACTTTACAGGAGCTCAATGTACTAGAAGAACCCATGCCTTTCAAATGAATGACGCCTTTAGGACCCAGGAGCACGCCAAGTGCCCCGAGGCAGTATGCTGTATCTACTCAAGCTGCTAGTGACAGAGCAGCAAGTGTGTCAGCCAATGAGCACGCAGGGCAGGGAGGGGGGATGGGCAGAGAGCATGAGCTGCTCAGAAGCTCCACAGAGCTGTGTGCTGGAGGAGCAGTCAGCTGCTAATGAAGACATCAGCCTGCACTACTGACAGTTTGAAGTATGATGCAAATTTGTTTTCATTCTCTTTTTTTGCATTTCTATGTAATGCCAAGGGGGGGGGGGGGAAATCCTTCCATTAAAAAAAAAAAAAAATTTTTGAAGCTGCTACCTTCAATCATTCTACACTCTGGCTGTCCATATACTAAACAAGGACCCCCAAAGCAGGGCTATTCAAATCCCGGTCCTCAAGGTCGGAGTCCTGCTGATTTTCCAGTCTTCCTTTACCCGTGAGCCAGGTGTGAAGCCTCTGGCCAATCAGAATCAGTGATTATTACACTGACTACCTGGGAGAACTGAAACCACGGATTGGATCTGGAATCGAGGGCCAGATATGAAGAGCCCTGCCCTAATAGCTAACATGCCACTTTTATGGACTTCACACAACTCCACGCATCTTATTTTACATCCTCCTCACATAAACTATCCTACACAAACATAGAAAATACAGCTACCAGCTTGAATTATTTTTTTTTGCTATTTAAGCAGCCCCATAACGCATTTCGCTACACACATATACAGCATATGTTTGTATACATGATAAAATTTGAAACGTTAAACTGCTTAGATATTTAGTAAACATCTGAGTAGTCATCAATCACAACTATTACACGACTATCAAGGCTAGGACGGATTTTGCAGTATCAGGACAGTGGACACCATTCATGGGAGCACTATTCTAACAAAACTGGGAAAAAATCTAACATTATTAACAACCAGTGCCATTATATTTTTGATTATTTTAGTTATGTATTTTCATTTGAAATCTAGTTTAGGCTTAATTTTTATAGTAGTTTTATTTGTTTTTAGATATTTCCATTTAGTCTTTATATGTTTTAGTTTCAGTGATTTTATTCAGGAAAAAAATAAATGTTTCAGGATTGCCTGATGTAAACTTTTTTATGCGTTTGATCTCTAGAGAATAGTACATGAATACACAATGCATATTATGTACTAATGTCCTCAAAGTGAGCACACCAAGTAATAGGTACTATTAATGGTCATTAAAGACACACTAATCGTTTCATTAGCGAAACAGCATTAAAAAATGGTAATAGAAAGTATTCTACACTTGTTTTTATTTGATTTCAGATAGTTTCAGAATTCAGTTTTCATTTAGTTATATTTTTTTATTTTCACGTCTTCTTTTTTTTCTTATAAAGTTTTCATTAATGATCATCACCCTGGCAACAAGTGACAGCAACAGGCCCTGTGGGGGGGTGGATGTAAAGAGGCCACTATGTGAACGATGTGTTCCCCAATCTGCTGGTGGCACTTGCAGACAGAGCCATGTCCCTTAACCGCCCTCAGAACCCTTTACACCAGTAAGTCTCAAATGGTTTTCCCTCAGCACCTACAGTATTTTTTCCATGGGGGGGGGGGGGGGGGGGGGGGTTGTT
>JAODLC010000054.1:1667117-1686391 GCA_026781145.1 Hippopotamyrus pictus | reverse complement strand
GGGGGGGTATGTATTGTTCTAAAATCTCACAATCTGCAACCTACGTAAACCCACCAGTTGAAAACCACCGCTTTACCCCAACCATATTCCGTAAAAAATACAGCCTTTTTAATATACATCTAACCTGTCTTGCTTGAACGTTGTTACAACGGTTGCTCGTCTAATGGCCAACTAGTTTTGCATACGAAATAACGGCAGAAAGTCCCCTTGAATTTAAGATGCACATCATGGATGAGGCAGTTTCTATAGTGCCATGTTAATTAAAATATTACTAATACATTCATAAGTAAAATGCACATATAGCTTTTTAATTTTTTTTGATCTAATGGTGAAAAATATTTACTATCCAGGTGCTAAACACAGCATCAGTTTAAAACCAGAGATGACGGGAACATCTCTTGGGGGGGAAATCTTAATTTTGGGTCTCTAAAACACAGATTGTTCACCTTGCAACAGAGCAGAGGTTATAAAGTCCAGCACAGATGGTAGGTTTTAGGTAAAGGATGGCTGGACGACTTCTAATATGACTAAACAAGGAAATATTAGACATCCAAAACAAGTGAAACTTGAAAGATCCAAGTATTAAACATAGTACAGGCTATAAAAATAGAAACCATATTAAACCAAGGTGCTTCTTAGGCCGACATCCAACCATGAACAGATAAAGGTACGACAAAATGATGGCTTGAAGGACAAAAATATTGTTATACTGAAACCAGCGGGAAACGCTCACATTACAAATACACATCTGTAGAATAAATTAGGAAGCAAGTCTCAATCAGGCCTTCCTAAAATAACTCCGTAACGGCACATGTACGTGCATCCAAATTCAAGAAACTGTGATGGCGCAAAACAGTAGCTTCCCACTGACCTTGAGCCGTTTGACCACCTCATCGTTGCTGATTTTGTCGGTGATTTCTTTCACCCCTGGGGGGTAAGTTATTTTGCCCTCCGCCGCTTTCTGCTGCTGCGGGAACTCCATTCTCATCGGTGTGGCGTCCCTGCGCTCCTCTACTGCCCTCTATGGGTCAGAAAACAAAAGTTCATCGCCGTAAATTCAACACTTTTACCCCGACAAAAACAAATTTAAAAAGATTCCCTTGACGAAATAAAATCCCGGGCCAGCTAAATGGAAGAGAGAGCCAAAGCCCCGGTCAGGTTTACGCTTGTAAAAAGTCACCAAAAGCGACAACAGGAACCACTAGTGCAGGCAACGGCACAGGCGCTGAGCTCTCGCCCAATAATCTGAGCTAGCTGCCCATTCTCTTTCATTACATTAATTTATAAAAGTACTGCTTTCACAATGAATTTCCAAAAAGATCGCGTCAACTTTTCCGCCCACTTAAACGTTTATTTTAAAAAATATACGGTTTCCCCCCCACTGTCGAAAAACGATACAAAAACAGTGCGAAAAGAGAAGAAGCTGGATAGCGCCTAGCCTAGTATAGCGGAGCCTAGCCTAGCCTAGCATAGCACAGCTACGCTGAATAGGCATGGAGCGGACGGCCTGCAGCCACGCTAGGCCGCACAGCGCTGAGGGCGGCTGGCTCACACGCATCGTGCGGATGGCAAAGAAAACCGGGCGCACAATCAGCCTGCACTTTTATTTTAACAAGCTCCGGATTTCTTACTGAAAAACACCCTCGGTCACCCCGCCGAGCTCCTTAACACAGCACCAACTTTTCACGCAGTGAAGACGCTGATAGCTAATTTTACTTAATTCTCCAACTTCGAATTACGGACCATCACATTTACCGACCTTATATTTATACTGTGATTTTTTTCCCTTCTGCGAACTTTGATTTTTCATCTACCTAGACGAATCGGAATTGATATAAATAGCCCAAGTACCTCGGTGGTAGATTAAACTCTTAAATGCAGGCAGCCTCACATCCAGCCGAGGTAGGTTCGTCCGGTCCGTCGGCTTGATCAGACCCTCCCTGCCATATTTACCTCATGGATACCGTGTTTTAGCGTACGAGTCTGCTTTTGGCAGGGTTTTTTAGTTGCAGCACAAAGCTCCTTCTTTCAGACGGTGCAGTTTCTCACCGTCTCCGCGGAAAATAAAAGCACAGCGCCTCCAACAGTCTAAAGTCGGTACTACGGTAGGAAAATGGAGGGGGTGGAAGTGAGAGGAAAGGCGATTCAAAAGTAACTTTCACATCAGGCGATGTGAGGATCGAGTGGCCTTGCAGGGTTCCCCAATTCTGGTGCTGGGAGGCCAATCTGTGACACAGTTGCTGCACAAGTGCTCCTGCTAAACCTGGAAAATGGCTGGTGAGCTGAATAAGGTGTGTTTGAACAGGGAAATCTGCAGACTAGCCCTCCAAAAAGCAACGCACTGGGCACCGTCTGCCCTGTTAGGGTGATTAAAAAATCACGGCACCGGGCACTGTAAATGCTGCAAGGGAACACTTACTCTAGGGCAGATTACCGGAAAGGAATGCTTACATTATCTAACTACTACTAGTTGTCTGCCAGAAAATGAATTACTGACACTTTCTTTCCTTCTTTAATAAGGACCTTAGTAATCATTTTATTTTTTGCCTAATAAATTTGAGTAAATAATACCTGCAACAGGACTGGTATATCACCCCCGGTGTATTACCTTGTTTCACTTTCATATAGGAATCCAGGTTTCATTCACCTAACACGATGGCGTATTTAATTGCGTATTAGCTGACAGCCAGTAATTTTGATATGACATGATATGTTTCGTTGAGTCATTTTGTGAGAACAGCGCCGATCATATATGATATAATGGAGACTAGAACAGTCTGATTAGGTTTTTTTTTTTTTAAATATTAAAATTAGAAGACAGCCAAACACTATGGCTGGTGTAGAAAGTGCATCTTTTAATAAGCAGGACTGAATATCACACATCGCGACAGCGCCTCCAAGCGCTGCAGTTATACATCCGGCCACTTGGGACGCTCTCACTTAAACTCTATGTTTATTTTGTGTTAAGGCGCGTTGGCACTGTTTGTTTTTCTTTTTTCCAACCCCTAAGTTTAATGCCAGGCACCGTCGGGGTTGTTACTAGTGGTGGAGCAGAATAGTTAACCGACGTCTTGTTTTACTCCAGGATGCCAAAAAAGAAGAAAAACGGTCAGAGCCCAACCAGAGTTCCCGGAATGTCCAGTAAGGCTGGGATGGCTGCTGGGGACACTGGTACGGACAGGATGGCGAAAAACTGCGGAGGCGTCCGTCTGCCCGCGGATCCGAGCGCAGTTTTAGGGAAAGACGACGTGGTGAAGAGCATGCAGGAAATGTTTGCACACTTGGATCCCGAGGTCGTTTTCATGGTGCTGGCCGAGTGCGATTTCAAAGGTAACGCGAAGCTGGTACTAAGGGACCGACCCTCGAGACAGCCAGGCGCCCCCCCCTCCCGGTGCTTTAGGGTTAGGGTTAGCGGTTGTAGGATTATGGATCAGTGCTGCAGTTTTGTTTGCATGCTGGTATGTTTAAACGATCCGGCCTACTGCGTTCTGGGGCGTGCACGTCCCGCACGTCTTACGCATTAGTTATCAAAAGAAGTTATTTAAAGATAACGTTTTATAAAATGGCAATCCCGAATGCTTGCAGGTGGCTGTTTCTTTTTAGTCGGTGCTCGCCACGCAGCCGATCATACCCCAGTAGGCTCTGTTGGAGGTAAATAAGCAGGTAGGAAATGATGATACGGTGGCGTTTATGGAGAGATGGCTCAGCCTGTTGGTCTTAAAACTGCCGTCGGACTCACCTTTGCTAATGTCTGATCTCGAAAGGCGAGGTTGTCAAGACATTAGGCTGTCTAGTGGGATGTGTTTTATATATAATTTATGTTATGTGTTGCTGCTTCAGCTGCAGGCCTTTTCCTTAAATAGTACCGTACCACGTGAGACTTTTGCAACCGTTGGCCTGGAACTTTAGCTCACATTAAATAACCACATTTTACAGGTTTAGAAAGCTGAAGTAAAGCACACTCCTTAAGATCTGCACGGGGTCTCCATTACAGAGTTTGATTTGGTTATTTGGTTCCGCTAACATTTTTTCTTTTGGAACATTCCCTTCACAGTGGAGAAGGCGATGGATTCTATGCTGGAGATGTCCGCTGAGACGGCTGAATTTCCTTCTTGCAGTGTCTCGGGGTTTGAAACTGCTGCTGCGCTCTTGGAGCCAAAACCACTACTGGGTGACACTGTGCCTGAATCACCTGCCAGCAGAGCCCTGGGGGTTCAGGGCAAGAACTTGGAGGGAATTGGGACACACCTCACTGCAGATTTCGACATGCTCATTGACAGGGAGCTTGCGAGCATCTCGGCGCTGTCCTCGTCCTCCTCGCTTCCGTTGCCAGAAGCCCACCAGGCCCTGCCAGAGCTGCTCCAGTCCAGCGTGCAATCATCTCGCACAGACACTGGCTTCAGGGCCTTGAATAGCTCAGGGTCCTGCTCCCCTCTGAGTGGCCTCAGTGTTATAGGAACAGCAGGTTCCAAAGAGCCTCTGAGAATATTGGACTTCAGCCATCTGACCTCTGAGCCTACAAGCAGCAATTCCTCACAGGCGGGACCTGACCACCCCTCTGCTTTCCAGGCCTATAGAAAGGGCCCTCACGCCACAACCACCGCAGGGGTGCAGTATGCAAAATCTGACCCCAGCGGCGTAACGTCTCAAACCGTCACCCCACCCTTCGTCGTCCCGGTGGTGAATCCGGGGCCTTGGAATCTTCAGTGTGCCTCCTACTGGTTGGGCCACAGTTTTGCACAGCAGCCACCCATAAAGCCTGCAGCCACCGTACCAAATTCCTGGACCGTGCCTACGGCCCCCAAACCTCTACCGCAGGTCCGATCGAACCGTTTGATTGGCCGCTTGCTGGTGCTGTTGAGAGGGGCCCCAGGGTCTGGAAAATCGACATTGGCCAGGTACTGAAGCTGTCAGGATGTGACCCAAATCAGACTTGTTCCAACTCTCTGATGGCAAAAATGCCAACCCTCTTTAATGACTAACAGTGCTGCTCAATGTCACATTGCAGTTATATACAGATTACTATCTTTATGTTTCACAAACGTATCGGACATTAAACTGCAGAAAGTACCACCACACCATTGTCGTCTTTTTACCTTGCTTATCCACAATATCTACTCTTTTAAAAACGTTGTGCCCGTCGAGCTGTTCCTTTATTTACTGCCATCTCAGTGCTTATCTCTTCCATGGTTTACTAAAACAGTAGTATGTGGCATGTTCTGCTGACTGATTTTTAATAAACATAAAGGATACGCAGAATTTATACAGATTACTAAAGCCCTGGTGATTATTGCGCATGCGCCATATAATCGTGAATATATCGTGATATGATGTCATGCAGTCTTACGGGCTAATTTGCGTTTATGTCATTGTGTCCAGGAACATTCTGCAAGAGAACCCCGGTGGTGTGGTGTTAAGTACTGATGACTACTTCCGCCGTGATGGATTCTACCACTACGACCCTTCGGAAGTTGCGGAAGCACATGAATGGAATCATAAACGAGGTATAGCTATTGTGATCGACATTGGGGTGTTTTGTGCGTAAAATTTAGAAGTAAGAAAACTCATGAAACACTTGCGCACTTGTTCGCAAGGACACTATGACAGATTCAGCGGGCCCAGCACTTCGTAGGGACCCCAAAATCCTCCCTGCTCAGCAAAATCAATTGAGCGACTGAAAGTGCCATCCCAAGCAGGGGGCCCAAGGTGACATTTTGTCAGGGGGGCCGGGATGTCTAGGTACTCCCCTGGCTATAGAGGAATCGTTTGCAATTGGCTACATTTCAGCTTGTTGCTTATTGATAAACAGTACTGTAACTATTCTGCTAAAGGGCGATGAACCTAGTAACATTATTGTGCCTTTGTAAATATATAATATCTATCACTCTTTTTTTGTTTCATTCTTCTGCCTCCTAGCCAAGGAGAGTTTTGAAAAGGGATTATCTCCCATTATCATCGACAACACCAACATGCAGTGCTGGGAGATGAAACCCTACGTGAGTCTGGTAGGTTTGTCGTGACTCTGTTGGACGTATCTCCATAGGCCCAAGTAAGTCTGCCTCAGCTCAGCCATTACGGTCATAAGAGCCCATCTGAACTTCTCACTCTGCCACCTGTTACCGAATTTCCTCCTTGAACCCAATACGTCATGCTTATTTACATAAAATCTTGAAATAAATTTGCAGGCTCTTCAGTATAACTTCAAGGTCATGTTTCGTGAGCCTGATACCTGGTGGAAATTCAAACCAAGAGAGCTGGAGAGGTATGTCGTACTTAAGGAGACATTTCTCCATGTGGAGTTATACTTGGTGTTGCCATGCAGACTTTGCCTTCAGCATGGCAGAGGTTAGTTCCCTTTGGCACACATCGCACTTTTTGTTTTTAAGTCCGTGGGAAAGAGGAGGTACTGTGTATTAGCGATGACTAATTGATTTCAGAAGCTTTCCTTGATGGTGATGCTTCACGTGTTGTTTTCTGTAGACGCAATAAGCACGGGGTCAGAAAAGAGAAGATCAGGTACATGCTGGATCACTATGAACGCCACGTCTCTGTGGACTCCATCATGCGTTCATTTGGGACAAAGTCTCCGGTAGCAGGTAGCAGCAGTGCAAAGCTGCCCCACGAGGAGAGCAGCCTGTCACAGTGAGCTCTCTGCTGTTATACCTCTGAAATTAACGTAGTTCATCCATGTGGCCATCAAGCATATTGGAGACTTGTTTTGAAAAGTGCCTGCGTAGCAGGCTGATGGCTTTATTTATGTGTTTGCGCAGGCCTTCATCTGATGTGAAACCAGACCTTGTGGAAGAGCCCTACCTAAACCTAGGGTCGATGAAGGAAAACTTCCAGCTCTTCTCCTCCTTGCCAGATGTGTCTTCGGTTGGAGGGAGTTCCACAAAAGATGAGACCGGCAGTAGCGGTGCTGGATTTTCTGAAAGCAGCCATACTGCCAGTGAGCCTCTGTTGGTGAAAGGGCAGGACCTTCATGAGAGTGGAGCCCCAGAAGTGCACAGTGCTGAGCTGCACGAGCCGTGGGCTACAGACTGGGACCTGGACAGCTGCTCAGGTACTTTGAGAGGAAGCCAGGCCTTGGCCTCAGAGTGGACCCCAGAGACCGGCCAAGAGGACAGAGAGAATGATAAACCTGTGGCCTTCTTTGAGTCAATTAGCCAAAGAGTAAAGCGTGGCAGGGGCTGTGTCATGCAGGCAGACACTACTAAAGATGTCCTGCAGGACCAAGCTGCTCACCGAGTAGAGTGTGTCAATGTAGGGGACACAAGAAGTGAGGACTCCGACACTGTAGTTGTCGATGAGACACAACCAGAGTTGATGGATTTTGTGGGTGACTGGCCCTTGGAGGCTCAGAAGCAGAGGGGGCAGAGGACAAGGGAAAAAGATGGCAGGTCACTTCTGGAGGAGGACAGTCAGCTGGAACTGGCGGAGAGCTGCGGTGGTGGTTCAGGTGGGGACACTGGTTCACAAATGATAGAGCTTCAAAAACTGCTAGACATGTTGCAAGTCAGTGTTGACTCTTCGGGAAAATGTGTAAATCCCCCAGTGGACTCCTGTGGAAGCTCCCCGGTTGGTTCTGCGGTGCACTCAAGTTTTGAGGACCTAACTCTTGAAGCTGGCTCTGGTGTAGAAGAGGCCTTGAATTTATCCTTGTCCAACAAAGAGGGAAGCCAGGGATTAGGCAGGGAGAGCAAGCCTGAGCTGCTGGATTGTGTGGCAGACTGGACAGATGGCAAGGCGATGGCTGAAAACATGGTACCACAGTACCCAGCAGCAGGAGAAAGTGTTACCGCCGTTTGTGCCACAGTAGTGGAAAACAACGGACTGTCTTTGACCGGGGAAGGTAGCAGTTGCTCTACTGGGATAAGCAAGGAGTTCCAGAGTGGAAAATTGGAAGAACTTCAAAGTCCTTCTGGGAGCACTGTTGGGAAGCCTGTAACTCCAGGAGCTACTTCAGCAGCAGAGACGGAAGGCAGCCCAACTGTTTCTTCACCCAGGGGTAGTCAGGAGCGTAGGTTCCGGCAGAACCGGAGGTCGGGGAAGCACTGCAGGCTAGCTCTCACCTTCTCTAACAATAGCTCCTGTGCACCCCAGGTCCCGCCTGAGTCACCTCCATCGACTTCCTTATATGCAGCATTCCCAGGACGGCCAGCATCTAGCAGGACCATCTGGAGCTTCTCTGCTACACAAACTAACCCGCAGGATTTTGCTCTGCTTTGGAGGCTTGAACGACAATGTCAGACTAACACTGATGGCCTTGGGGTGAAGGTGATGAAAGGAGATTCTACCCGCTTTCTTCCCAAGCCAGCTGGAGCCCAGGAGTGTTCTGACTGCCCGGATGTGCCATACCGTGTGGTGCATGACAAGGGTGCTCAGGTAGAGGAGCAGGAGCTAAGCAGTGGCAACAATAAGCACCAGGACTTGCAGATCCTCAGCCGACACTTCAAGCTAGTCTCCTTTGATACTCTGGAGGACCTGTATGAAAAATGTCACCAAGACATGGAGTGGACCACCAATCTACTCTTAGACTCTGGTGAGCAGCTGTTCAAAGATGATGAGAATGGAGATGCTCTAGAGCCAGATATTGTCAGTCGGCCCGCTGGGGATAGTTTGTACGCGGCTGTTGAACCCGCTTGTACAGATGCTCCGGTCTTAAGTGCTGAGCAGTCTGCTGCCCTCAATTGCTCAGAGGTCCAAAATCCAACATTGGATGCTGACCTTCAGATGCTGGCTATACGTTCTAAGGAGGAAGTGGCTCACAATGCTGATACTGAGCAGTTAAGTACCCAGAATGACATGCTGACATTGGAGAGCTGCCTTGGAACCATCGAACCAGTATCCAAAGAGGGACCCATTAATTGTATTCCTGTACCAGAGGCACCATTGGCTCATTATTCCTCACTGGACATCATCATGCCTCCATCTATGGGCTCTAGACAAGCTGAAGTCCTTTTTGGAGATCTGGAGGGGTTTAGCGAGGACCAGCTCAATGAAGCCGTCGCAGCACCTGCATCTCAGAAACCAGAGGAGCAGGCAGGCTCTTGGGGAGCTGAATATGAGAGTAATGTTGCGACAGATGACGTCCAAGTTGAGGAGCCTGTTAGTCTGGGACAGTTCGGAGAGCTAAATAAGAAAGAGGAGGAGCACTCAAAGGAGAAGCTGAAAATGGAAGACCAGAGGGATCAGCCTGCCAAGCAGCAATGCATGCCAGTGGATATTCAGTCCTTGGAGCTCAAGCTACCCACAGAACTCGCCTTGCAGCTCAGTGAGCTCTTTGGACCTGTGGGCATCGATCCAGGTAATGAAGGAGCAAGAAGCTGGGAATGTTAAATTGTTTCAGAAGGTCCACTTTTACCACACAGTCAGCACTCAGACGGTGTTCTTATTTTGCTGTCCTCAGGTGCTTTGACCCCCGAGGACTGTGCAGTACAGATCGATCTGAACCTGGCCCGTCTTCTTCACCAGAAGTGGAAGGACACCATACAGGTTTGTAAATATTGGAGTGTGGGTGTTACGATAACGGCGGGGTATTTTTTTTTATCTCTTCAGAGTACGAATTGTTGTGTCCACAGGAACGACACCGGCAGGAAGCATTTTTCTACCAGTTGCTTCAGGAAGGTGAGTACAACATCTTTCTTACATGCCTGGGAAAAAGAATTCCATGTGTGAATGACCTGTTGACCTTCCGTTTTATCTGTATATACCCCACATCGTAATGGAAATGTTTTTCAGGATCAGTTCCCTTGGGAAAATTTCAGTTTCTTGGGCCAGATGGCTTGCCGTCCCTCCGTCAGCCAGACACTTTGGAAATTCTGCCCTTCATGGACCATTGGAATGCCCCTCTGAGCCACACATCCCTGCGAGACATCATGTCTGAGGAAGAGGCTTTGCAGCACAACTTGGAAAAGGTAGGCTGGTGATGGAACACGGTGGGAACGACGCAGAACTTAATCTTGTAGGAGGGGCTGTAGTCTTTGCTGTGTCAGTAGAGAAATATGACCGATAGTCCTGAGAAATCGCTCTCATTGGCCCCTGTAGTACCGATCAAACCATGTGGAGCTGGGCAAGAGAGACAGCGCCACCCTGCTGAAGGAGAAGCAACTTTACAGCATGTTTCCTGCGATTGACCGACACTTTCTCAAGGACATGTTCAGGGACCACAAGTAGGTTTGGCAATTTAAGCGCGCTAAAATGTCTGTGCTGTAATAAAATCAATTCTTTTAAGTCCTACTTTCGCAGGGTTTTATATTGTCTTCCTTTTGAAGTACAGTATATATCATTGCAGCCGGGAGTCGTGTGTAGTACAAATCTGGACCTCGATTCCAAATCCAGGCCGTGTTTTCGGTTCTCCCAAGTAGTTAGTTTAATAATTACTGATTCTGATTGGTCAGAGGCTTCACACCTGACTGACAGGTAAAGGAAGGCTGGAAAACCAGCAGTGCTCGGACCTCGAGGACCATGTTTTGAATAACCCTGGTCTAGTAGGATGGGCGTTGTCGAGCAGGAGGGGTTTATCACATGGGGTGGGAGGGGTTTATAATAAGCATTAGGGTTGGGGTATCGGATGATAACGGGCCCCTCGTTGTAAACCCCTCCCCCATTGGGCCCCAAACTCGATGTTCGGCTCCCGGCTGCAGTGATATGCCTTCCCTCCGTCTGGCGTACAGTCATCTGCCAGCACGTCTCGAGTGACATGAAATTCCTGCTGACCCCGGCATTTGGCATCCTTTCCCCGGCAGCTACTCTTTGGAGCAGACCGAGCAGTTTCTCAGGTCCATCCTGGACCAAGGGCCGGTGAAGACTGTGGTGGCCCCAGAAGTTGCCTTGTTCAGGGACGCGGAGAGGAACCCCAGCAAAGAGAACGTGGGTATCTCCGCTCAGGCACTTGACTCTGCCAGACGTACCCTCCGTGAGCCAACCAATCATCATCTCCCTCAGAGGCCAAAGATGAAGGATCCAGAGCCACCTTGGACGCAGTTCCAGGACACGGAGGACCCGGAGTATGAGGATTTCCGTGCCGAGGCGGCGCTGCAGAGGAAGAAGCAGCAGGAATGCTTCAGCAAAGCCGCTGATGCATACAGGCAGGGCAGGAAGCAGGTGGCCAGCTTCTATTCCCAGCAGGTGGGTGGCTGGGACCCGGTTAATGAGCCAGGACTTAATGGAGGCTGCTGGACCACAGTGATCACAAGTGTCCTGGCTTACTGTGCCTCTGTATGCCCAAATCTTTAAGGGTCATCTTCACGGGCAGAAGATGAAGGAAGCAAACCACCGGGCGGCCGTGCAGATCTTTGAGAGGGTCAATTCCTCGCTCCTGCCTCAGAATGTTCTGGACCTGCACGGTCTGCATGTGGATGAAGCCCTTTACCACCTGGGAAAGGTGCTGGAGGAAAAAACTGCAGGTAACACAGGTCATATCACCTTTATGGAGAGGCTGAGATGACATTTGCTTTTTAGGTGTAACATAATTTCACCCAACGTTTCTCATCTATTTAACCCCCTAAAAAGGTCTAGTTCCAGGTCATTTTTTTTATGTTAATTCAGGTTGCACAAGTGCATTTTTGTGTTTAACTGTGCGAGATTCAACGAACTGCAAACATTGACCATTAGTGTGTGTTTTGTGGTTGGGGCAGATTCCTTTTGTCACCAGGGATTAATCGGTCTTGTTGACTTGCGCATCCCAGTGTTTCAGTGGCACCGTGCAGACTTTCACCCTAACTGGCCACTCGGTCAGTCGGCTCGTGTAACTGAAGTCATTCTGTGGCCGTTTCAAGCTTGCTGCAAAGGCAGACCTGCTCTCTGCACCCGGCGGGCGCGCACCTCGGCGGTCTCTCTCAATCTCCAGCGTCTGTATCGGGGGTGGAAAGTTGGAAGCCGCACAGATGACGAATCCGGGGGCAGACTAAGCGCGAACGTCAAACTGCAAGTAGACTTTTCAGAGCAGGGTGGTGGAGATATAAGGCGAATATAAAGACCCTGTGTCTCCTCTTATGAATCTCAGGTGCTGCTTCTCGCACTGTGGGGGGGGGGGGAGGTGTGTGCCCCCAAATATTTAATTTGGCTTCATTTTCCCCCTTCAAATACAAGTACTGGGACACCCCTCTCGATCACCCATTTTTATTATTAGGTTGTGCCCCTCCCATATCAGACTGTTTTGCCCTTGGGTGGGGGTCAGGTCCATTCTCCTGCCTAGTTTGCAGTTACTATGTCCTCCTACTTTGCCGTTAAAATCTGTAGACCTTTCAGAATTGAATCTTTTCCAGCTGCAGGCGTTTGGCAGTTTAATTTTTTGGAAATTTTGTAGTGGTCTCAGCCTTGATTTTAATTAAAACGACAACTGTTTAACCACGACCCAGGAAAGTGGAAGTCCCTGCAAGCTGAAACACGCTGCCTGGTGTTGCCCTGTGTCCTGGAAGTGGTGATTAGACGGGCGCAGCTGCACGGCTCAGAGGGCAGAGTGCACCAACAAATCAAGAGCATATCATGTGTGCTCGGTGTGGGGGAGGAGCCTGTCTGTAGCTGAACGAGTGCGGGGTCTTGCTCACCAATCACGCACGTGTGTGCATGTGTCGTCACGTGTGATTGGCTGTCGCCCCGGCCACAACCGGCCCATCGTACGGCTGCTCCTGCCTCCTGCTGGTATATTGTAGCATCCGAAGCGCCTCAGATGTGTCTTGTGGTGGCGCTTCTGGCTGCCCAGGTGTTGATCACGGCGTCTTGGCCTCTGCCGTCGGCTTCCTGTCCCCCACAGAGTGGCAGCAGGGAGGATGTGGGCCTCAACTGACAGTCATCACTGGAAGGGGGACCCACAGCCATGGGGGTGTGGCCCGAATCCGGCCGGCCGTCATCGACTACCTCAGCAGCAATAGCTACAGGTGAGTCTAAGGCCATGTCCCCCCCAGCACCCCCTGGGCTCTGCAGCGATGGTGACGGCGTTCATACTGATGCTAAGTGGCATTTTTGGTTAAATGTAGCTCATCTATATGCAGATTTTCTTATTTCTTCTCCCTTCTTGGTTATCAGGTATTCAGAACCAAGACCTGGAATAGTGCTGGTTACACTACACTGAGATGTTGTCATCGTTGTCTTTTTTTTTTTTTTTTTAAACCAATACTATTAATCTCTCTCCCTCGCTCTCTCTCTCTCTCCCTCCTTCGCTCTCTCTCCCTCCTTCGCTCTCTCTCCCTCCCTCGCTCTCTCTCTCGCTCTCATATTTTTAGAATTGCCCTCATTTCCTCCCTTTTCCACTCTGATGTGTAAATTTGCTTAAAAGTATTTTCTGTTCCAAAATTAACTTATATATAGTTTTTATAAAAACTAAGGACTGTCTTTTAATGATGTACAGCGTAAATATATTTTTACACTTGGATACGTGAATGTTGAACATGCTTGCTTTTCTGCCGGCTGTAAGTGGCCTTTTTCGAAAGCATGACCCTTTTTGTAATAATTCATAGCATTCTTAATTGAACCTGAAGACCAGACCAGCAGTTTTAAATTACAACGTGAGTCATATTCAGAAACCTGGCAATCTCTTATATTTTGTAATTATTTTTTAACAAATACAAGTTGCTGATTTCCCCTCCCCTCCCAAAAAAAAATTTTT
Organism: Hippopotamyrus pictus; assembly: GCA_026781145.1. Taxonomy (NCBI): domain Eukaryota; kingdom Metazoa; phylum Chordata; class Actinopteri; order Osteoglossiformes; family Mormyridae; genus Hippopotamyrus; species Hippopotamyrus pictus. The sequence goes on along the minus strand of JAODLC010000054.1, from coordinate 1,672,782 downwards.
TTTACTGGGAATCAGTCTTTGATACCTGCTTGGTAATTAATTCCTCCTTTTATGTGCAATAACCTTATTTGTTTTTGTTTTCTTTTTTTCTTTTACTTTTTAAATAATTTCAGCATATTTTACATACTGTTATATACATATTGAAAACTTGTTAGAAGCAAATACAGATTTTACAGAGTTATTTGCAGAGATGAATAAATGACATTTATTAATAAACTTCTCTGATTTGTTTGCCCTGGTTTTGTGTCCTTCATAGGTAAACATTCCTTTGCGTTCCAAAGGGTGTGTGTGTGTGTGTGTGTGTGTGTGTGTGTGTGTGTGTGGGGGGGGGGGGGGCTCTTGTTCGTTTGGGGACCTGACATCACAGCCGGGGCCTTTTCGAAAAGCTGAAATCGAGGAACTTCATGGTAAGTCAGAGATTGAGAAAATACTTTACATGAATGACAAATGGACTGGAATGTCAGCGTTACTTTGGCCTGTGAACTTGCAACCCTGCAGAACCCCGACTGACTCAATGGGGTTGTCAGCAGTATCAGCAACTCTCACCCCAATAAAAGCTTCATCCTTTAAGGTTTGGTCTAAGATCTGTAATATAAACCTCTACATAGACAGCAGACTTTTCCAGCGAAGAATGACAACTGTCAGAAACAAGCTTCCTGTGGGAGGTGCTGGAGTAGCTTTTGACGTTTTCGCGTTTCTGTGCAGCTCAAAGTGGGTTTAACGTCTATTTGAGTTTTGGGGCAGTGTTGTACAACAGAGGATCACCAGGTTTAAACTTTTTTTTAATATTCATAATATGGGAATAAAACATTGTAGGAAATTGTGCACAGTAATCCACGTTTAGTTCATTAGGGTTAACGTGCTCTAAAATGGGTCTTCATAAGTCGCCTTACTGCTGTTCATACAATCTCCTTCCAACACAAACCGTGTGAGCCTCGCTGCTTGTCTCGTTCACTACTGTGTATATAATTTACCTATTTCTGCTCCAATATCCCCCACAATTTGAGGGAATGAAGGGGAATTCTATTATATCAGACACATGTTTTTCTTTTACTTATGGATTGATTTTATTCCGGTTTCCTTTAATAATAGAAATTGTAATTCTTAAATATCTCTGTCAAGGAAAGCATGACTGTTGCTGTGCCAAAATTCAGTTTCCTTTTCAGTTTGTATAGTGAAAGCAAAAAAGTATGGGTGAATTAGGCCATGCCCAGACTCAGAAATTGGTAATGTATAACGTTTAACGCTTCAGTTCATGATTTATAAATATAATTACGTTCAGGCACATTTGTGGAGGGTAAGAGCTGCTATAAGGGTTTGTGAAGTAAGCCATGTTTAGATTTTAGACCTTTCAGTGCATAAGTGTTACGGTCAGGTAATTAAGAAACACTCCAAACCAGAACTAGCCTGTTTTTTCAACCCCATTTATTTCCTGTGATTTGACTCCACAGCTCTGTAGTTAGGGCTGTCACTATCGATCACATCAAAAGCTGAGCAGTCTGCCGATTAATCAGATTCTTCGACTAAACATTTATATAAATGTAAACAAGTGGTGCAAGGCAGGAACCGACCGACCGTTGCAGGGTGCACACTCACAGTCACCCAGTCAGCTTAGGCACTCTTGACTGACTTAAATGTTTTTCGACAGTGGAAGGAAACCGGAGACATGCAAGCTTCACTCACACAGAGAAGTAGTGCGCAGCGATAACACTACCCACTGCAGCACCCTCAACAGGCCTACACAAAATGCGATGTAAATATCAATATGGCGTGTCGTGCAAATGCAGTCGTCACGTTGCGAGGACCGCAATAGTCTGCTGGATTCGACCCGTAAGTTGCGCTAAAACATTTTACTCAGTCACAGGAAACCAAACCTAATTGCAATTTTAATAATGGTTCCTTTTCAACATTACCTAGTATACGTTTTAAAAAAAAAAAAAATCAGTCAAACTTACCACCACTTCTTTGCCTGAGCTCTGCATGCGCTCTGAGACTCATAAATTTTCTGCTTGCTGTTGGACTCACTCATAGACTGTGTGGTATGTTTGGGAGAAATTCAACAAAAATGAGTGAAGAGAAAAGCGAACACGAAATGGTGACAGAGATTTGTCTTCCAGCGTATGGAAATACGTTTCTTTTCGACAGAGACAATTGTGAGCAAAAGCAAGTGTTTTGTCAGCAGTGCTTTGTGTCTGTAAGCACAACTCACAGCAACAGACCTCTAAATACCGCAAAAACTCAATATTTCGCAATGTGAACTCTTTGCAGTTTCGTTCAGTCCTATTAAAAGCACAATATGTTGTAGTACAATATTGCATTACGTATTATTTCGCTAATTAACAAAATATCCTTCCCCAATCTGTTCTCACAAAGTAAAGAATTGTCGAACATGTCTTGGTATGCTGAAGCATTAAGAGTTCCCTTCACTGGAACTAAGGGGCCTAGGCCAACCCCTGAAACACATCCCCATAGCATTATCCCTCCCCCACAAAACTTTACAGCTGGCACAGTGCAGTCAGGCTGGTAACGTTCTCCTGGCATCTGCCAAACCCAGAATCGTTCATCAGACCGCCAGACAGAGAAGCGTGATTCGTCACTCCACAGAACACGTTTCCACTGTACCAGAGTCCAGTGGCGGCGTGCCTTACACCACTGCATCTGACGCTTGGCACTGCGCTTGTGATGTGAGGCTTGCGTGCAGCTGCTCAGCCATGGAAGTCCATTCCATACAGCTTCCGGTGGAGCTCTGCAGTTATCGAGTCGACAGAGTTTTGTCAACTTTTACACACTAAGTACCTCAGCGCTCGACAGCCCCACCCTTTTACTTTACATGGTCTGCCACCTTGAGGATGAATTTCTGTTGTTCTTAAATGCTTCCACTTTGCAGTAATGCCACTTACAGCTGACCGTGGCATATCTAGCAGGGGAAAAAATTCTCAGACTAATCTATTGCAAAGGTGGCATCTTATGACAGTACCACGTGTGAATTCACTGAGCTCTTCAGAACGACCCATTCTATCACAAATGTTTGTGAACCTGACTGCATAGCTAGGTGCTTGATTTTATACAACGGTGGAAATGGGTCTGAACGAAACACCTGAATTCAATGATCGAGAGGCGTGTCCCAGTACTTTTGTCCAAATAGTGTATCTATGGTTAACCTTGTATTATTTGTAGAGTCTGTCAGACCTGATCGTCGTTTTTTAAGATATATTTGCGCTGCATTCCTGCTGTGGTGCAAAATTGACAAGCAACTGCATTTTCATTCACTTTTAGCGATAAGGGCTTCTAGTATAGTATGGGCAGTGGTGGCTTGATGGTTAGGGAAGTGCACTTGTAATCAAAAGATTACAGGTTCGAATCCTCCTCAGCCAGTCACCACTGAGGTACCCTGAGCAAGGTATTGTCCACAAGCACTGCTCCCCGGGGGCTGATTAGGTGCCCCCTGCTATGTCACGAAAGTCACATATGGGTTAAATGCGGAGGATACATTTCGTTGTTGCGTACTGTGTGCTGTGGTGTGTTGACAATGATCACCTAATTCTAATTCTACAGAATAAAACTCTTCGCTCTTTATCTGCAGCCTCACCCGCTATTAGCATCTTTCTTCCGCCATATTGCGAGTAGTTGAAATGGAACATTTTGATAGATGCTTTTTAATAACTGCGTAATCCAGTAAATGATATAATCATGATAGGTCTATTTTGTAGTATGAAATTACGCATCATACAGTTTTAATAATAAAAGTAATAATAATTGATACTTTATTAATCCCCGTGGGGAAATTTTCTTTACGCCTCCCTCAACTTCCTCTTTGTGGAGTAAGTTGTCCGCGAAGGGCAGCCACCCGTAGCGGCGCCCAGGAACGGGGCGGGGAAGTGCCTTGCTTGTTTTTTCTTGTGTTAATCCAGATTAATCAGAGTATTTCTCGCTCTACTTCACCTTCTACTGTTCAGGGATAGAGCACTTCTTTGGTGGGGTGTCCATATGCGCCCCCATCTTCAAATCAGACTAATATCAAAACAAATATGCGTAGAAGAAGCAACTACAACAACCAAACTCTCAACTTCATCAGGTATCAACAACGCTGACCTATTAAGTTAAATTCGGATCATTTTGGCGCTTTCTTGAATTCTTGAAACGTCCATACAGTAGCTAACTACTGACAGGGTTGTACTAAAATGACAGACACCGCACCTCTGTTGCGAGCGTGTATTTCAGAGACTTAAAAGCGTGGAGTTCACACCTCCACATAATCAAGCGGATGTCGGCCGCACAATGCGCGGAGCGTTTTCACTTCCTATACACATCATCTTCAGAGCTGCTCGTCTTGAAAGTGGAATAGCGATAACAGTTTCTAGTCTTACTCTGAACGTTGGCGGATATGTTCGGATAAAACAAGTAAAAATATATACCAGTTTTTCATCGCAGCAAAAATATATATTCTGATCGGTTCTGTCTGTCGTCGCAACGAGAGGCTGTACTGGACCGTTACTTTGAATCTGGGTAGGTAAGAAGCTTTGATTTCATTTGGAGTTTTGTATTTTTGCAATATTGATTAAAAATATTTTTCAAATACGCTTTATGAATGGATCAACAAATATTTTTGGTATGGCTTACATGAAATATTGGGGGAAATTGTAATATCTACGCTCACCAAAAACAGCAAATAAAGCGAAAATATGTTTGTTATAGGAACATGCCGGAAAATGTGTATTGGTTTTAAAATAGGCCTATACACTTTTAATATATAATTCATTATAATTAAGTACTTTTACTGTAACGTTAGAGACCTTTCCCGATTATATTAATTGAAAATAAAGCATACAAATATATGTTCGTAGTTTTAATTAGTGCATGTTTTGGAAATTATTTGTCGTTAAGTTGCCATCAACTCAAATTTATCAAGGCGAATCATTTTTAACACAACCTTGAAAGAAAACTCGAAAAAGAAAATCAGTATTAATTGCTTAGTATAAATTAACGCAAGTAAAATCATCGTCAGATTGATGTTTGCAATCATTGATTGGCCTGTATTTAATATCTTTGTTTCATGTTCCCCGAAATGTGGTAGACCTTCGAGTAATCTAATATAAAATATATAAATATTGACCAAAACATACATACATACATCCGTCCATCTGAGTGAAATGTTATTTATAAAACGTATTATTGGATTAAAGAAAATGTTTAGTGCAGTATAAATGTGTGAAATATGTGAGATATCTCATATAAATCAAATATATAAATCAACGGCACTTTATAAAGAAAATTTATTTGTATGGTGCGTAGGCATATCAACCAAAAACTATTTTCCACTCAGCTACGTTAAGCAGATGTAGTTCAAACGCAGCTTTTTTATGTGCTTTCTGTGTTGCCCATGTTCTCGTACCTCCGTAGGCAAGAGCGGTCTCTGGCCTCGCAGACTGTGATCTGGTCATATGTCACCCGTATTCCATCCCCTGTGATTCTGACAATAAAATCTCAAGTTAATCTTGACACTCATTCATAAATCTAGATCTTTCTGCAGTTTTTTACATCTGTTTTATTCGGTCTAGGAGAAAAAATACGAACTGAGTATTGCTTACAGCAGGGGTCTCCAACTCCGGTCCTGGAGAGCTACTATCCAGTAGGTTTTCTGTCCCGCTTGGCTTCTGATGAGCCA
>JAODLC010000054.1:1644125-1667017 GCA_026781145.1 Hippopotamyrus pictus | reverse complement strand
TGTGGCTCATCAGAAGCCGGGTATGATAGAAAACCTACTGGACGGTAGATCTCCAGGACCGGAGTTGGAGACCCCTGGCTTACAGTCATTTGTGTTGCTTTTTTTGTATGCTGGTACAAATGGTGTACACTGGACTAAGGGTAATAATAATAATAATAATAATAATAATAATAATAATAATAATAATAATAATAAGAAGAAGAAGAAGAATCATAAGAATAATAAGAATAATCCCAGTGTGTGACCTCTCTTTTTGCCTACCCCAACTTGCTCTCCATGAACTCATAAAGTTAGCGATTATGCTGTAGCTCTCGCAGCCCGCCATATCAGCGTTTGCAGTTAATAGCCGTCGCCAAGCCAGCGTCACAGAGCTCGTGTGTACCTCCATCTCAGTAGCACACAAACTCCTTCCTGCCATGCTTCATTTCTGAGCGAGCGTGCATTGCTGCCGTGCAAAAGCGCGGCGGCCCGAAAGCAATCCGCAGCTTTCTAGTTTCTCTACGGAAGGTTCTGGCCTCCTAGGCTGCGAGGCCATCGTGCTACGTTATTACATTATGTCCTGTGTGATGTCTTATGTCCAAAATTGTTCACATGTCCATTTTTCTTCTACCCTGCTACCTCAGTTTGCATTTTAATTACTTGTTATGTGCGGATTCGTCATTTGGACTGCTGCGAAAAATTTCGTTGTGCTCTGTACAACGACAATAATCTAATCTAATGTAATCTAACCTAATCTAATGTGATGTAATGTAATCTAACCTAATCTAATGTGATGTAATGTAATCTAACCTAATCTAATGTGATCTAATTTAATCTAACCTAAATCTAATCTAATTGTTTTTTGGCATCACTCTCTCTGTACCTTTCAGAGAAGGGGATGACATGTGAAGTTGCTTCTTTATGTGTCAAAACTTGTAATGTGGCGAATTTGTTCATCTTCATCAAAATTCTGGTCATGTCACTTATTAAGCGAATGGTTCATAGTTTACAGCACTCGATAGACAGGGACTCAGTTATGTTTATATTTCATTCTATCCATCCAAGCATCTTTAAACTGCTTCTTTTCAGTAGTTTTCAGTCCAGTGATTTAGATTTATTGGCCTAGATGCACTGTGGTATTTCCAGCAAGTTTGTGCATCGGTGCGGGATTAAAAATGGCTAAAAGGAGCAGCAGGGTTTATGGTTCCTGTCGGACTTCGTTGAGGGACACGAATGAGATGGCGCCGAGTATCCGCTGGAAACGAGTGGCTTTTTTTCTCATCCAAGTCTGACGGAAGTTCCTCTGGCGCATCAAGGTCTGCCGTCTGTTGTGGACGTGCCTTGTACTGAGTGCCGGTCAGTTGAAAAGGTGACATAGCCGGCTGCCTAGGGCGGCAGACTTCTGAGGGGGCGCCAACTTAGCAAGGAGATGTCACTTGTCACGGACATACTTCCTTCACTGGGAGTGGGGAAAGCACCAGCATTAAAGCTTGTCTAGGTCTAACATGGGCTTCGAGCGACACTGTTTGTAAGCTAACTGGTATTCTTGTTCTCCCCTTAGATCTCCTTGACAACAGGCCATGATGTCTGCCCCCCGTGTCATACGTCGACTGGAATTCTGCCACTGAAAGTTGCTGTTGACAGTTTCATGGACGCACAGGACTGTATCTCGCTCAATTCACCTACGGTGCGTGAAGAACGTAAACAGCATTAGAAGCACTTACTTTAGCCAGACCATGGCCTCTCCTACCTGCCTGTGAACTTCCTCGTGACTCCGGACTCCGTTTCTTTTCAAATAAAGGAGACCCCCCCCCCCCCTTCCACCGCAGAGATGAACGGAATGACAGAAACCTCAGTCAAGTGCGTACTGGTGGGAGATTCGGCGGTCGGAAAGACAGCCCTCCTGGTTCGGTTCACCTCGGAGACGTTCCCGGATAGCTACAAACCCACGGTTTACGAGAACACGGGCGTGGAAGTCTTCATGGACGGCGTGCAGATCAGCCTGGGCCTGTGGGACACGGCAGGCAATGACACCTTCCGGCAAATCCGGCCCATGTCCTACCAGCAGGCCGACGTGGTTTTGCTCTGCTACTCAGTGGCCAACTTAAGCTCGTACGCCAGCATACGTAATAAGTGGATCGGCGAGGTGCGTGCTCACCTACCCAGCATTCCCGTGCTGGTGGTGGCCATGCAGACCGACCAGCGGGAGATGGGCCCACAGCGGGGGAACTGCGTCACCTCCATGGAGGGCAAGCGGTTGGCGCGGGACATCCGGGCCAAGGGGTATCTGGAGTGCTCGGCGCTAAGCAACCGCGGGATCCAACAGGTGTTCGAGTGCGCTGTGCGGACGGCCATCAATCAGGCCAAGAAGCAGAACCGGCGGCCGCTGTTTAACATCAATCAGTGCAAGATCGTTTAGCTGCTGGTCATTTTGTCTGTGTCATATCGAATGGTTTTCCATTCCTCGAAGACCACAGGCTAGCGACATATTTTCAGAATGTCGTGGACGCCTGTGCCCAAACTTGGGATTCTTAATTGTAATTTTGACCTGTCTTCTGTTGTGGCTTGACGGTGACCATTTAAGTTCTTAAGCCTTTGGAAGTTTTGTTCGCCGTTTACAGTGAAACATGGTCAAAAGAACGCCTGGTTTTTTAAAAGAAATGTGCCGTGTGGGGGAAAAAACCCCCCTCAAATCTTTATTCGCTAAAGTATGGATGTTCTGTTTAATACAGAATGTCAGTGATATGGAAATCAAGGTAACACCTGTTAGCAAATGAAATGTCATTTAACAAAACATCGTTTTTGTCACACACCTCCAGTGCGGTTACCAGCGCAGAAATTCAGACTTTTTCCCATTTTTCTCATTCCTATAAATGTATACAGTTAATTAATTTTAAAACTTGATAAAGTTTTTTTTTATTGTCTTGGTATTTCTCCAAAGGAGAGCTGACACTTTTTTGTGTTGATATGTTGTCTATAAGTAGGCTATAGATTTTGTGTATTTTGAGTTGTACGACAACTGTAAATATAAACAGCATGGTAAATGAACACAGAGTGAGTCAAAGACAGGTGGCCCATGTCAGGATTTTGGTAAATGGTGCTTTAAGTGTTTTTCTTTATGTCCCAAACAGAGAGGAACAGATGCTTCAAAAGTTAGACCAAATTAGACCAATGTCTGATTTTTTGATGCACATATATTCTGCATGTCAACAAAATAAGTAAAATAAATATTTTCCACATTGTTTTAAAAAACCTCAAAATTTTCAACTGAGAAGCTCTTAAAGTCACTAATGAATAAGTGTGGGTCCTCTGCTTAAAAATAGTTCATTAATATTACATGGTAGTTTTCTCTCATTTTGGGGTCTTTTTGGGCACAGAGTTCTACATCATTGTCATAACAGTGAATACGCTCTGAAAACAGTTAGGGGCAGAAATATTCATATTGTACATATATAAAATAACCATGATCACTTTGATTTGCGTAGATATTATGATTTACATGTCAGTTATTCCTTTGCCCCCTTGTGGAGTCTTTTCTGGATTTTTTAAGTTAATCTTTTATAATAAAATGTTCATGTTAGGAAACAGCTCTAGCGTAGCTGTTTAACCTGTGATCAAAGGCATTATTGTTCTCCTGCTATCTGATTCCAGTTTGCAAATAACAGTATGTCATATTTAAACTGTATAACGTGTATTTTCTTCCCTTTCAATAGACATGTTATTTCAGTTAATTAATTGGTAGTCAACCAAAAATAAGATTCTATACACATCTGGGCCAGGCAGGCGTTAAGAGCCCCATGTTAAGTGAAACATCTGAACAAACAGCTATGGACCCAAAGGGGAAATTCGCTGCCAGACTGAAACGTCTTTAAGCGTGACTGATGTTTCAGAACGGCGAACACTAAGGTCCACAGAAAGTGAGAGAGTTCACCATGTACCTGTGTTGCGTGTAACTCGGTTGTGTAAGGGAATTTTCTTTTTCCTCACACTTTTGAAAAGTAACTCTTATGTCTGATGAAATGCTAATAAATTCTAAGCAGCGGAAATAGTGTTAATGTCATGTGTCGTGCAGGTACTTTGATGATTCCGTCCTCAAAAATTGCCCTACGTTGCCATATTTAATATATTTGGAATTGTTCTGAATCAATACCGCACAAATACCTGTGCTTTTAAATGACTTTATCATTTACAGCATACACGAGCTACACAAACAGAACATGTTGGCAGAAAATAATGAGAAATACCTGCATTGAAAGCAGTATGAGTGACATTTAATTATAAGCTCTTCTGTTCTCCATGAAGCTGCCTTGTTAACTGTCAATGAGCCTTTTTTTTGAAAATGCATGAAATCACCAGCAATCATGTGTTACGCTGTTAAATATTTTAAGAATTAAGGATGAATTAGAGCACAAAAAAAGCCAAACACCTATCAATCTGTATCAACTGCTAAGTTTCATATGGACAGCCTGTTGAAAGCAGATTTAAGAACCGTGATCCTTTCTGCCCGCCGTGGAGGAACATGCAGCACCAGCAAACATCCAGACCATCTTGATTAGAAACAAGCATGGGGAAAGAAATGGAATGGCAGTCATGTGACCTGATGCTTGATCCTGATTCGCTAGGACATCAGGTAGCTGCTATGACCTCAGCGGTTCCTGACATTTCCATTCCATCAGTTCCTCAGAAGGATAAGCCTCAATCACCAACAATCCAATATGGGGGTGTAGGAACTGGGGTGGACATGTGCCCCCTAATATTTAATTTGGTTTCATTTGCCCCCCCCCCCCCCCAAAAAAAAACAAAACCTTTGCATTTGAATTATCAAGTTCTCTCCTACACCCTTGGTCCTATTTGTTTTTGTCCAAGACTCTGCAAAGCAAGCTTTGGTTAATCACTAACTAATGTAGACATTTATAGAATTACAGTTTGATCGGATTGGTATTAGAAAAAAAGGAATTTAAAAGGTTGTGAACCTATGGTTGTTAATCTTTTGCTGACAGAGTGGCCTGGGTATAAATTCACAAAGTCGCTGGTACTATTTTTGGGCTGGAATACGGAGTTTATATCTGCATTCGCTTTCTGTTGTGCTACAAACAGCTCAGGCAGCAGATTGCGAGCGTGTAGCTTTCAACATCGGGCTTTGAACCGAGATTAAAATCTGTGCAGTTTTCGCAATATGGCAGGAACAAATTCAGCACACATCTGGGTAGCTGCTCTCGACGCGCGTTGTGTCGCGTCCTACAGACGCAGATGGAATCTCGTTTATTTTTTTTATCACTCTAGAAGATGCGATTTTGGTTCCCTGTAGAACTTTCACTGTTGTTTCCCATTAAGCCACTGATTGGGGGCTTGCTGAGTATTGTTGATGTGCGATGTTCACTGCGTTGAAAAAAACATTGACTGGAACAAAATAGCTATTTCCTTTACCTTTCACGGGGACACTAATATCAGCTCTGTCATGTGATTTAGCAAAGTGTGACCTGAGACTTCTCATTGCACCTGTTCGTGTGTGAAAACCGAGTTGGCCCATATATGACAGACTGTGATCTTGTGCACCTTGAAGGCAGGAAATAGGAGATTGTCTCGCGTGTGACGTGGTGCCCCTGACAGAGGGAGGCGTGGCCACTATCTGCCCAGTGGTGATTTGGTTAACCGCAGCCCTACAGTGGCCCTCCAGTGCTTCGATTCGCCGTAACTGCTAAGCAACCGGTAATGGAGATAATATGTCTGAGGCTGAATTTCACAGGCAAGAAGCAGTGTGATGTTATGGAGTGGTACACTTGTGTCACACAATTTCACAGCATTTATGGGCTGATTTTGAAGGGATGAGATATTTTTTCTTTTTTATTTCATGGACGTTTTTATTGAAAGCCACGTGCACATTTTTGAGAAAGCAGGGTCGGACAGCAATTGGGGTTTAAGGGCTTTGCTCAAGGGCCCAGTGGTGAAACTGCTCTGCAGATCCTGGGATTTGAACCAACAACCCTCCAACCGTGGGCACAGCCGCCATACCTGCTGAGTCTCACATTGCACCCATCTTTTGAAATTTTCAGTTTGGGTGGAATCTAGACGCTAATTTAGATACTGTTGGTGTCATTCTTCTCACTACAGAGAAAAAATTGGGTTGTAATAGTAATTTTACCGGAAGCATTAGCCTCATAGACAGTCGTGAACTACCGGCGTGAAAAACAGCAGTCGTAAACACTGATGGATGCCACATTCTTGTGACACTTCTTCCTGAGGACAATCAGAATCATTGCTTGGTGTAAGACCCACTTGTTCTTATTCTATGTGGTCCGTCACTCTGATGGTTTACATCAGTCTCAATCTCGACCCCGTCTTAGGAATGAGCTGTTCTTACAGCCATGACGCACTTACGGGGTGATAGTTGTGCTTTATGTCCTGTTATTCTCTCATGCATCTGTCCCTTCCCCTGCGGATGTGGCACGGAAATTTCAGAGCGTGTTCCTTGGAAACTCATGTGACACATGAAACGTGAAATTTGTACCTTGGTCACCGTGCTTCCGTGCTCTAGTGCTAATGCTAAACCGAGAAGGTCCCAGTCAGAAACATGGCTTGTGGTTTCTGGAACAGTCTTACCGCCACACAAGTCGAGTTGAACACTACATCCCAGGACTGCTGTCAACAGCTCAGCTCCAGCACAGGGCACACGCACAGGGATTGTAAATGAAGCGTGAATCTCGCCGAGCCAATGAGGCAGATTGATGAGTCAGCAGGTGAAGCAGTTTGAGGTCTCCGCTCAAACCAATAAACTGCCGAAAGATTGTTGCGGTTAAATTGCCCTTTAAGTACGGAGACCTTTTGAGAAGTGACTAAAACAGTCTGTGTCATTTCTGTGAAAGAGATCTCAAAAAAAAAAAAAAAAACCTAAGTAGGTGTGCTGGTGTCAGGTTGTGCGTGTTTAACTGGCCAAATCCCAGCATTCCTTGGCTCTTTCAGTTGTATGCAAATGAGGAGGCCGGCGACGCCTAGGATACAGTCAAATGAACTCCCATGATAAGGGAGAGTTGCTAATGCAGAGGATCAAAAATAAGATATGGGGTGTTTCCTTGGGTGAGTAGTGCTCAAGAGGAAAAATGATATGCCTATTAACATTTACATGTTGAAATTCAGCTCTTGAATACTTTGTCTTCAGTTAAAAATACTTTCTCCTGTAGTATCAGACCCAAAAAGCCTGGCAGTCCACCCTAAATGTATATACTACTTGGGTCTGAAATAGATGTATTAGTAATAATAATCAATGCTTTATTAATCCATCCATACTCTACCACTTTTCTATGTCAGCTCACAGGGGCAGCTGCCTGAGCAGAGAAACCCAGACTTCCATCTCCCCAACCACTATGTCCAGCTCCTCTGGGGGAATCTGAAGGCATTCCCAGGCTAACCAGGAAACATAGTCTCTTGAGTGTGTCCTGGGTCTTCCTCAGGAACTCCTCCCTCAACTTGCTCTTTGTGGAGTAAGTTGTCCACAAAGGGCAGCCACCTGTAGCAGCACCCAGGGAGCTGAGGGTTAAGGGCTTTGCTTAAGGACCCACAGATGTGCTGAGGCTGGGCTTGAACTGGCAACTTTCTGATCACAGGCACAAAGGCTTAGCCCACTCACACGCTGCTTATAATCATAATTTACATTTATATATGTGGGCTAAAATTTGGTGAACAGGCAAAACACAAAGAAGCACATTTTCAGTTGGTGAAAATCAGTCACAAAAATAATCAAGCTTGTGGAAGCAAGATGTCAAAGCATCGCATAAATGACATTGGTTTTCAAAATTGTCTTTTGGTTCTTAATGCTGACAGTCTAGTTTAAGTAACACTTGGAGGACATAAAGGTCAAATGCATCTGCCCTCCCTAACAGAACAGTTGGCCCCAGTCTGGCCCTTCAGTTGAAATGGTGTAGACCCACCATTGAATAAAATTTAAGTAGATAAAAACCACTGTGGCCGCTGGCCTGTGTGAGAAGCTTTAACAGGTTTACAGTGAAGCTTGTTGAATTATGTGAACAAAAGCCCCCAAGAGCTGTTTTGTGGTTAACATGCTCGATAAGACCATTCATGGCTCGAACCTCTGGCCTTTGGGGGATGTTCGGAGTCACTTGACCAGTGTGGTCTGTTTGAGTGGGTCTGGCCCATTCCGCTTCGGGCTCGCAGTTCCGGGCCCCTGCCTGCAGTCTGCGCCGTTGAGCGCGCTCACTGGCGTGTGAACGAAAGAGCCTCCCCACCACACAACACAGGAAGCACCTGCTGGGTCTCAGCCGCCAGGCCTCACCAGCGCCGCCACAATGACTCCTAAAACAGAGAGAGTGCGCTGTTAGCGGCGCGAGATGCTCTTTGATAGAGCCCCCCCCTCTGGGTCGAGCCGCCGCGTACTCAGAGCTGCCCCCGCCACTTTTTCTTTCCTCTCCTCTCCTCCGGTGTTTGCGTTTTCCACGTCGATCATCTCGTAAATGCGGCACTAATGCAGGTGTCCCAGTTATTGCTTCCTGTTTACGGTGAATTTTGTAAAGCTTTTGAAAAATCATTTTTAAACCCCCTTTATGGAGTGAACTGTTCGGCAAACAAGCCCCCGTGTGAGATGGCTGTTCAGCCGCCTTTTTCTTGCAGTGCCTGGGTTTTTAAGCCATATTTCACAGGGTTACCCTCTCTCTCTCATTAGTCAAAGTTGTGGATCGCATCATGGGACCCAACGCCCTTTGGTGAAGTTGGCTGGCTTAACCAAGACAGGCGTGATGTTGCGTAGACCCTCATTCCGGTTTTTCTCAAGGCGTTCATTGGTAGAGAGCAGTGATGTCCTCTGAAATTGGGTGTATACTGTCAGAAAGGACAAGACACAAAGACACAAGAAACTCCTCGAACCGGATTGCCCCACCCCTACTGCCGGTTTTCACCAACGATGGCATTATATATCACAAGCGGCAAAATATAGCAGGCGGACCACCTTAGTCAGTGGCAAAGTACTGAATTGGGGCCTCTAGACAGCAAATGTCCGGGCTGCTTTTTGTTGCCAGTCCCCTCCTGCCTGCCGCTCACGTTGTTTGCCAGTGTTGCACCCGTTTTTATGCTCGAAGCCTCCCGGAGTTCAAAGCTGGTGGTTGATGCGTACCTGCTGAGCAAATGGGTGCCTCGGGCTGTAGCCTGATAGGAATAAAATACCTTCTTAAACTCGATAGGCTAGAGGGAGCTTCCTTGATGAGGGTGAGTAGGGGGGATATCTGATCTTCCAAAAATACTACCTGAGGCATAGTGCCAGTCGGGTACGGTAGGACGAACTTGTTCCCCAGCTCTTTCTGGGCCTCCCTGCAGTGTAGCCCCCCCCCCCGCCACGTCTTTCTCCAACCCTGGCATGGCTTTGACAGACAGCTGCCGGGAGATTCCATTCCCCCGTCGGGGGGGTGGCGTGCCACGTGATACCCCGTGTCCGGTTCCTCGGCAGGGGGCCAGCCCGCAGGTGGCTTTGCCACTGAACGCCGGTCACACATGAGCGAGGGACTTTCCCTGCTGCCTCGCCGGGCGTCTTAAATCGGAGCGAGGGTCCCGGGACACTGGAGACCACCTCACCCATCGATAGCATTTCATTAAAATGAAGACATTTTGTTTTATCCTATACTTTGCATCCTTTTTGAAAGGTAAGCATTTGTTTTGTGTTTTGTGTCTGTCTCCTGAGCCAGACAGAGCAACAGAAATGTAAGTATCATGTCGATGCTTGCGGATAAATACGCCTTCCTGCTAATTACATGTGCAAGCTTTCTAATAGTTTGGTGCACCCTGGCCTTACGGCATCTTACTGACAGAGCACTGCAGTGGTATGAGGTCCAGTGAAGTCTGATGTAGGCCTGGGCTGCCACATGGCAGTCTCCACTGGCTCACACCGGTTGCCCTCTTTGTGCCCGGCACTGGTGGTATGCACAGGGGGGCGGTCGGCCCAGGGGAGGTATGCCCTCAAGCTGCTGAACGACCTGATGGAGGACTACTCCAGTGCCCTGCGGCCGGTTGAGGACACGGACAAAGCCCTGAATGTCACCCTGCAGATCACGCTCTCGCAGATCAAGGACATGGTGAGTCCAGTTATGTCCAGTTATGATTGGTTAGAATCTAGAATTTCCCTCTTGCGTCAATAAAGTTCATGCTAATACAAATTAGGTCAATCAGAAACAACGCTAGCTAGCAGCACTATTGCGGTTTAGCAGCTCGAGGTTTCTGAGCATCTCAACAGCAGCAACGCTTTTTTTTTAATGTGGCAGCCGACCATAACACAGCTGCAGCAGGGAGAGCGCTGCCTCGGTCCTCTGCCCGCTGTACCCGCGCGGGGGTAAACGGGGGGTAAACAGAACAGGTAATGGACCGGCACCTGCTCATGACGACGCCCCCCACCCCCTGACAAACGGCGGCCTTTGACCTGCACTTTCTAACGTGGTAGGAAATCTGCGTATTAAACAGTCAGTCGAATGGGCCCAAATTCTAACTGTAACTGTCAGATCTGAACTGCCAAGGATGAGATTCGTATGATACATTAGGCTTTAGCCAGAGGTAGGTCACACCGGGCGATGACACACTCCCTAAACAGCTGGACATGGCACACAGGTGCCGGAAGATGCTCTAGAGATGCTTGACAAAGAGAAAACAATAAATTAAAACTGCTTGAAGCATCATTTACAATTACATCCCTATACAAAGCTAATTCTATGTCAACGGTAATGAAATTACAGCAGAATCTAGCTACAGTTTGAAAAGAACTGACCTGCTTTACTTGAAGAACCGTCTGCTCCTAGCTGTTGTATCCCAAATATAATATTTTGCTGCATAATGGATCGCACCCTTCACCAAATGCACGACATTTTGGTGACAGAGTTACCTCTGCTGTAGAACTGCCCGCAATCTTGCCCATGGTCGAGGAGTGAGCTTCTAAGCCTGGACTGCCTTCATGTGCATTACTAAGTCATGATCAGGCTTCATAACCCACGCCAGTTGTAAAATGCAGGTTCTTTCACACATTTCTCAAACGCGAGGCCCGGAGCCGTTCAATGTACGCTATTCAGAGGGTATCCGCAATCAAGAGGTGACGTCGATGTTACCGACCCGCCTTACGCCCAGATGCACGGCCGCGTGTCCCGTTACGGGGAAGCGTATCACACTCAATCCCCCTGAGAACTCTGCCAGCTCGGCCCTCTGACACAAATCAGCCTGATAACACGCGGCCTTGTCCTGATCCTGGGGAGTGGAGCTTGAGGTGTTATGTAGCTGACCGTGAGCGAATTGAACCAGCTATCCGATGATCTTACCGAAAGCTCAGTTGGATCTAAAACATTGATCCCTGCAGGGTCTTGGACTCGCATTTACCTCATGGCAGAAATGAGGTTATATTTCATAGAACCTGTCTCTATCAGGATCTCGGTAATCCTGCATTTTATCCAGTTCTTGACACCTCCGAGGTGGGGCTGATTCTTGCCCCTGGCTCACTGTGTGGCATGGCTGACCTCCCACTGTCTAAACACACGGTGAAACAAATTGCTATCTTTAAACAGAACAATGAAAAAATAAAATTGTGTGTGCCCTGTGATGGACTGGCATCTCATCCAGGGTGTCAGTCTCTCCTGCCTTGTGCTCAGTACTCTTGGGGACAAGGGTCTAGGTTTACTGCAACCATGTACTGGATAAGCATTTAGGGAGAATGTATGGGGGCTATGTAATATGCATTAGATGTATATTTTTCATTTCTCTAGCTAAATTTCTTTTCCTCGAAATCAACACCTAGCAGGAAGTTCCGTTACACCCAAAACAGTAATTTTACTGTTGATACTCTTTGGAAGAAGTGAAACAGAAAAGTTCTGCATCAGTGCTTGACTCTGAAATAGATTATTCTGCCTTTAATTATAAGTGTGCGTCCTGTTCCTCTTCACCATCCTAATAATACTTTGGCAAGCTGTTGTCAACATCCTGATTCCTGCAGGACGAGAGGAACCAAGTGCTGACGGCCTACCTGTGGATCCGCCAGATCTGGCACGACGCCTACCTGAAGTGGAACAAAGACGACTACGACGGACTGGAGGTCATCCGCATCCCCAGCAACCTGGTCTGGAGGCCTGACATCGTCCTTTACAATAAGTACAGTTTTCTCATAGGCGTAGGCCTTTGACCCTACAGTGACCCTACAGACCAAATATCACTTCATCTTCCTTCCTTTCGTCTTCAGGGCTGACGATGACTCCTCTGGACCTGCCGACACCAACGTGGTCCTTCGCTATAACGGCGAGATCACCTGGGACTCCCCGGCCATCACCAAGAGCTCCTGCGTGGTGGACGTGTCCTACTTCCCCTTCGACAGCCAGCACTGCAACCTCACGTTCGGCTCCTGGACCTACAACGGCAACCAGGTTGACATCGCCATGGGCATGGACAGCGGCGACCTGTCCGACTTTGTGGAGAACGTGGAGTGGGAGTGCCAGGGCATGCCGGCCGCCAAGAACGTCATCATGTACGGCTGCTGCTCCGATCCCTACCCCGACATCACCTACACGCTGCACCTCAAACGCCGCTACTCCTTCTACATCTACAACCTGCTCCTCCCCTGCCTCATGATCTCCTTCTTGGCCCCGCTTGGCTTCTACCTGCCCGCCGACTCTGGGGAGAAGGTGTCTCTGGGGGTCACCGTGCTGCTGGCGCTCACCGTCTTCCAGCTCATGGTGGCTGAGAGCATGCCTCCCTCAGACAGCGTCCCTCTCATTGGTAAATACATGCAAGCTGTGTTCACCCTGTTCATATTACCCACAATGCTCTCTTTCTTTACATCCCCATGACCAAACTTTGAGGCCAGTGTTTCCCAATCCGGTCCTTGGGGATTGGTATTGTCATTTTCAGTATACAGTGCAAAAGTAAGTCAAAATCATATTACTTTAAAACTATGATATTATGTCCGTCAAAGTGCATCACCTTAGCCATTTCAAAACCCCTACTGAAGTCCCCCCAGTATTTGCAGCAACCGTCCAATAAATTTCTTGTATTTTTTGACTTGATCCCTTGCACACTATCTTTGGCTATCTTTGGGGTCACCAACCTTTTTGAAACTGAGAGCTACTTCATGAGTACTGAGCCATATGAAGGGCTACCAGTTTGATACAATCTTCTTAAATAACAAATTTGCTCAGTTTACCTTTAGTTTTATATATATATATATATATATGCTTTTTTTCTTATAGATATTTTCATTTTTAAATCTATGTAAATGCAAATGTGATTAAAGAAGAATAGCAACAGGATAAAATTAAATTTTAGATGCTGCTCACTAGTGAGTTAGTGCTATTTCTAGAACAGGTCCGCGGGTGACTCATGTGGTCCCTGGGTTAAACAGTACCTCATCGAGTTATTTGACTAATTAAGTGAATTAATTAAGTGCTCTTCCAGCCATCCAACAAGATACTAATAACGTTTTGAACACCAGAAGAAATTCTTGTTAGTTTTTATTGTGTTACTCTTAATTTGCATATGTTCTAATGTTAAATTGTCATTTTTCTTCTGTGCTAATGTACCCTCATTGCCAGATTAATAGCTTTAATCGTGATCTTTTTGCACTGTACTGTAGTGACATTGTGTTCAATGTTCTCACCCATCCTAGGTAAGTACTACATAGCAACTATGACCATGATCACAGCTTCCACAGCCCTCACCATCTTCATCATGAACATCCACTTCTGCGGTACAGAAGCCAAGCCCGTCCCTTACTGGGCCAAGGTACTCATCATCGACTACATGGCCAAGATCTTCTTCGTGTATGAGGTGGGTGAGAGCTGTGGCACGCCACAGAGCGAGAGCAGTCCCTTCCATCTGGACGAGCCACTGGCCAATGGGGAGCTGGAGGTACACAGTCACCGTGAAAACAGGCGGTACCATCACCAGAGCAACAGCGAGAAGAAAGGGCGCCATTCTTCCCGGGTCCCCAAGAGATGCCACTATAACGGACGCGAGGAATATCAGCAGAATGCCGGTGTGACTGAGGGGCTACACTGCCCAGAGAAGACCATCTCCTACACCTGTACCTGTACCCACCACGACCAAATCATGAGGAACATCGAGTACATCACCAGCTGCTTCAGAGAGCAGAGGGCCAACTGTATCAAAGGGGCTGAGTGGAAGAAGGTGGCCAAGGTCATGGACCGATTCTTCATGTGGATCTTCTTCATCATGGTGTTTCTGATGAGCATCCTAATTATCAGCAAAGCCAATTAACACCAGGCCTTGAGCCCTTCGTCTTTCACTGTGTCTGTATTGCAACACAATTTGAACATTTGAAATTAGGATAATACAACATGAAACAGATTATCTATCTCTAAAGCAATAAACTGCCCGAGGTCATAGATGTAATAAAGATATTTTTCACACCCTTGGAGCCGCTCCTCCTGATGACAAGGCCTGCTTAACTCCCATGTTCTTTGTTATTTTTTGTTATTTTCGACATTATTAATATTGACACTGTTGTATGATTGGTCATCATGCTGGTATTCATCCAAATGTCAGTCTCCTCCTTGATGCTGGGGTTCATCCTGGTGTCATGATTCAACTCGATGCCACGGAAAATACAGTGCAGGGCAATAGGTCAAGCCTTAAATCCGGTTTCTTTGTAACACCCATCGCTAAATCCAGTTTAATGAAGACACCCTTCACTGAATCTGGTTTGCTAATGACATCTTTCGCTGAGCACGGTTTAATAATGACTCCCTTGGCTGAATACAGTTTGCTAATCACAAGTTTTGCTGAATACAGTTTAATAATGACAGCCTTTGCTGAGTCTGGTTTGCAAACAGCAGCCTTTCCTGAATCTGCTGAATCCTTTTGTTGAATACAGTTTATTAAGGGCACCCTTTGCTGAATCTGGTTTGTTCCAAATCGACATTAACACAAAGTTATTAAATTTTTAAACTTGTTTGTTGTGACACTAGAACGCATAACAAGAGAAACAAGTGATATTCTGTCACCATATATTGATTGGCATCAACATCATATTTCACAGTACAATTCCTGTCTCATACGTATGACTTTGCTGAGTCTCAGATTTAATTAATGTCTGTGTTGAACACGCTCTGCGTGCTGGTTTTGAAGGGGAGTCACCCAAGCGATTAGCTCTGTGCAGGTAAATGGATCATCAGCTGTCACGAGGTGGATATCGGGCTCGGCCACAGGAAATAGGACGCCAGCCCGGTCCCGCGGTGGCAAATCCGACCCTGCTCTCAGCTCAGAATATGGCCTGCGAATTATTAATGAGCAGCTTGTTTTCAGATGTGTGTAAGATGTAAGACGATCCACACATGGTGGGGATGTGCATCCATAATGCATCATGATGCTTTTGGCCGTGACTCATCTGATGGATTCTCACTGGTCTGTACTGGGAGGTGGGAGGAGAGGTGTTGCATTATCAACATTCATTAGTCTTCAGTAAACATTACAAGATCCGGTAGTCCTAGTTTTTTTCTTAAGTCGGCCGACTGTATTTCGACTGACTTACAGACCGTGGACGAGAGCAAGTTCATCTAGGCATTTGTGTACTGCTGTTCATTTTCCAGTGTAGTAAGATGTCGTTATTATGATTGTTCCTGGAATGGGCAGAAAATTGTTACTCTTAACAGGTGATGACACATGCTGGATGAAAGGCTGCTGCGACGATCAACAAGCTCATGCATCCATGGTTCTTGGTTGGATGCCCGCCTTGTCACAATCACCGTGTTCACGTCTCACAAGCAAATGCAAAAAGAGAGCATGACGGTGAAAAAAAACGTGCCAAAGGCAGGCCTCATTCATTTTAGCTACAGTACCTGTAAGTAAAATCAATAAACACTGAGGTCATAATCAATGACGAACGTGATGAAAAAAGAGTAGATAGAATGTCATGAAAGTTAATGAGGTAGGGTTTGGGTAACAGCAATGCACCCCTCCAGGGTTGGGGTTCAGATCCCACCTCTACCGTGCGTATGGGACTTGTGTCATGACCCAGCTCAAGGCTACAACAAAAAGTGGCCCATCGTGCCAGTTAATTATAAAGCAGCTTTTATTTAATAAGCTAAGGGTTAAAAACAACAGACAACATGTGAGGATGTCAGTGTGAGAGCAAGGTGTTTGATGGCTGGAACTGGTATGCGTGTAGTTAAAGGTAAAACAAGAACCAGAGACACTAATCTAAAATCTTTGCCCAAAAATAATCTACCAATTAAACAATTGCATGGGGTAAGGAGAAAGAGCAGTGGGAAAAGAGAGATCAAGGGACATCGTCTCCAAGGCTAATGACGCCTCTTCCCCATTGGTACTCAATCAAGCAACAATCAGCCAATGAGGAAGCTGCGTGGAAGAGAACGCAAAAATAAAGTACTAAAGACAGAGGTGAAAGTTCAGGTCCAGAAAGTACAAATCCAGACCATGTTTTTGTTTCAACCAACCAGCTGAATATAAAGAGTTGAAGTCATAGTACTCTACTGGCTGGTTGAAACAAAACGTTGGCCTGGATTTGTGCTGCCAATAGAAGACGTCAGGTGACGCTGACCATGATAAGCAGTAAGAAGGTGGCTAAAGGGTAAGAAAGTGGACACGAGATGCACTCACACTGTTTCTGAAAATGCTTTATTATCTACTTAGCACTATAAATACAGTCCTGGAAAACAGACTTAAAAAAAAATGGCATTAATAGAAAACAGTCGAAGGCCCGGGAGGTTAAAGCACGATTTGGCGATAAGGCACTCTAAATCTGTCGCAGACTTTGTTGTTTAAAACTCGACGTCCGTTTATGTGGCTAGGAGTGTCCGTCTCTAGCTGAAATACCAGCCTCGTAGTGTCAGTGAAATGATTGATTAGCCAGGAGGCAGGTATCACAAAAGACGCTCGCTAGCCCCGCCCCTGGGACAGTGTTCCCTTTAAATGGACCAATCACTTCCATTCTATTGCAGTACTGTCACTGCACATTGGACACATGGGGCGAACATTTCGGATACTTTATGTCAGTACAGTGCTTTGGCAAAATGACCGTTGTTGAGGTTGTGTTTTTAAAAAAGAAATTTACCGATTTATAACCACATCCATTTTTCTTACAATATATTATTCTAATTCTCGTTTTTAAGCTCAATAAACAATTCATCACACATATATTAAAAATATGCTCTTTGTCTTTAAATCAAGAAGATGAAAATGTACTGAGCAGTTATATCATTGCAAACACCACAGGAGAAGCCTTTAAACAGGCCATAAAACCAACACTGCAAGTCCTACACTGTCAGAGTGTTATTTGTCCGACGGCATGAATAAAAGTACATTAAAACTGGCCCATGGGAGTCAGGGTGGGCCACAAAAACGTGTTGCCACCAAGGTCACGCTGTTGTAGTTATGTGACAGGAAAGCCACCTCCCCCACCCACCCCCCCGAGTAAAAGTAAAAGTATTGGGGCGGCAAAAGTATCGGGGCATTTACCATAACCTTTTTCAAACCGCTTCAAAAACAGAGTTTTCGCAACCAAAGCTGACATCCGTCATGCCTTCTACTTGTCGAAAACACAATTCCCGGCTTTGCTGGGTAACTCCTCCCACTGAAATGTCCCTCATCGCTAGCCGTCCAGCCACCCCACAGTTCTCAGCGGCCTTGTTTACGATCAGGCCCTGCATCGTGACGGCGAACCCTGTGGGGGGACTGGCTAGTGAACTAGGGAAGGACTGTCTGCAAAGAGGAAGAGAAGCGCCAGGTAGCAATTAGTTTTATTTGGGGGAGGGGGGTATGTACTACTGATAACATATAGCATGTTTATCCCAGGGGGAAATTCTTGAAAACGGGCTTGTCGGAGATTTGAGGCCAGAAAAACTAAATAAAAATCATATGCCCTACACCAGCAAGCCTTGACTTGAGCGGAAGAACGCGGTCACACACACTCAGATAATAAACCTATCATCCAAAAAACAGTGAATCCCCGTCACTGCGACGAGTAGCATACAGGCCAAGTGCCAAGTACCCCCCTGGCCAATCACAGCGCAGCACTATGCAGACACAGCTGCGTCAAGGCCTCGCAGCCAGGCAAAAGCAGACGGCTGGGGCGGCAGCCTGCGGGTCGCCATAGAGACCGGCGTTTAAACCCAGGGGCGGAGTCTTGGCTCAGGTGGAGACCAAGCAGTCAGCTCCTCCAGTGGAGTGAGGACGTGACCTGCAGTGTTATTCCAGGTTAATTTTGTAATCCAGCAACAAGATTTCTGAAAAAAGAACAAACCGTATATACAATTTTTCCGTAGCCTAAAACAAAAAAAAGAATAGCAGATAAAGTGGTCGTATTGCTCAGCTCAGTTCAGTCTTGCAGCGGCACAACTTGTGCAAAAAAAAGTATCATTTAGTGGTTACAGCATTAATCTTTTTCTGTGCACTTGATGGGAAGCTCGCATATCCGTTCACTGGTGGTCTGAGTTGGTAATGTGGGAGACCGAGGTCAGGTCCCTCCTAGCAATCCCGGAAAACACCATGCGTAAACACGGCTTGGGGGGGGAATCAGAGCAGGCACGGAGTAGCACGGCAAGAATCCCACAGTATGAGCTCACTTGTATGACCTGCCAAAAGATTAGTTTAGACCATGATTGAAAGATTTGACCTGTCTAATCTTTTCTCTTCATCCTGTAGGCTTTGGTTGTCCTTCAAAAAATCAGTACTGACAAATTACTTTTGAAAGGAACACAAGGCTGAATGAATTTGCGGTCTTCCTTGCTGAAGAAGTAGAGTTTTCTGACCAGGTCCAGGTATTTCTCATTGGTCTCTGCCTGTGATTGGATTGTGTTTTACTGTAT
This sequence comes from Hippopotamyrus pictus, assembly GCA_026781145.1. Classification (NCBI taxonomy): domain Eukaryota; kingdom Metazoa; phylum Chordata; class Actinopteri; order Osteoglossiformes; family Mormyridae; genus Hippopotamyrus; species Hippopotamyrus pictus. The sequence goes on along the minus strand of JAODLC010000054.1, from coordinate 1,648,232 downwards.
GCGGCTTGCGCTACATTTGTAATATTATTAGAAAAAAAATAGCTAGCACTTTTATTATATTTTTTGTATTTCACAAGTCTAGAACTGATGTTTTAGATGAAATTACAAGCAAGTAATGGGTTGGCCTCAACCTGGAGCATACCAGTGTAAAACCTTCATACCACAGGATTAACAAATAACTCAAAAACTGCTATATTACTCCACTAAAATAACAACAGATAGCATAACAATACAGACATCCCCAGGAATGTCGGCAAATGTACAAAAACAGCATATGGACAGAAGACACCCAAACATAAAACATACAGTATCTCTAACAGGATATTTTACGTTTACCTATGCTAAAAACTAAACATCATAAAACAGCTAATTAGAAAAGAACCTGAAATCCCCTGTGCTTTTCTTCTCTTTCTTTTACTTTCTTCCTTTCTTTTCTTCTCTTTCATTCTTTCTTATCTTTCTTTTGAGAGGCTTTGCTTTGTTTTCCTGTTGTCGTTTTCATTTCTTGCTATACATGCGCTTAATCCTCTACCAGTAATACTGGTCCGTCACAGACGCAAATGGCCTCGCTGGGACATACGTGCGATGGAACGTTCCAGAGGAATCAGTGCTTTGGAAATACCAAACGGTTCCTTCAGTGTTCTGACGACTCCTTCAGTAGGGTTGGTAGATGTCGTGGACGGGCACCGGGAAAGCTCCAGCTGGAAAGGGCTGTGGTATGTACCCAGTGTAGCTGGCATAGCTAGCCGCAGCCATGCCCGCGTTCTTCTGCAGGGTGGCCAGGGCGGCGGTGGGTGTGGCAATGGGCACGTAGCTAGCCCCATACAGGCCAGCGGCAGCAGGGAGGCGCTGCACGCCGTGCGCCACAGCGTACACCGGGGTCAGCGGGCGGCCCTGCGACAGGGAACAGGAACGGCGAATGAGAAGCCGAACCTCATTAAGTATCAGCCAATTGGAAAAGGTCCTTCGGTCAGTCTGGTTTTAAGAGCGCGACAAGTTACCTGGAAAGGGGGAGGGGTGGAAACAGCGGGCATGACGGCTGACGCGCCAGGGGGGGCTGTGTGGTCGGGCTGCATGGGGAGGGGGCTGATGAGATGGTCCAGGGCATGCAGCTTTCCGTCCTCCATGAGCTTAGCAGCAGGGCTGGCGGAGAACATGGGGTACTGGGCTCCCAAGGCAGGCAGGGGCACTGCAAGAAAGAGAGAACAGCCAAGGGTGGATGTGAGTCCACAGGTGTCCACTAGGGGGCGCACTGGCCCCACACACACACACACACACACACACACACACACACACACACACACACACAATCACATGCAATGTGTAGCCAAATGACTGGCGTAAATTTATCTACCACATAATATGAATAAGTTGATTTTTGCTTTTAGGTTATTTTTTTAATGGAGGCAACATTCTTTTTTAGTATATCTGGACCATGACTTGAAAATTGCCATTTTTGGACATTTAATACCATTGCTCAGCTAAATAATAAAGAATAAGTATCAGACACTGTGTGATTCATAATTTTATATCCATGACATTTTTATAATGAATTCATAATCATTTTTAAAAGAAAATTATAGCAATATACTTAATGCCAAACATATTTATATTTGAACTGTTTCATTTTTGTTTTTATTTCTACGTATTGAAACATTTAAAAACAATGTAATGGTGAATCGTAATGTCAGCAAATGGCTTGTAGGAGCTGCGTCTTATAAAATCTTAGCGCTGCTGAACTGACTCATAATGTGGGTACAGTGTATATGACACCAGTAAATTGGCTACACCTAGAGTGGGGACAGCCCCAGGTGTGGTTTTCGTAGATTCCGTCATGGGGCGTGCAAAATTTGCTTCCTTTAATAAGCAGAGTGCCCCCACCCTGGGCAGCTCCGGCACCCACGTCTCTCCCTTCAGGGGAAGTTGCGCAAGGTGAGGAAAAACGAGCAGAAGGCGTGAATCCGGCCGTGCGGCCTGTGGAGACGAGCTCCAAGTCGGGCGTCATAGTGGAGCGGCGGCTTCAGAAACGGCCGTCTCATTGGACGAAGGCTAGCAAGAGGCGGGTGGAAGCCTGCGGGGTTAATTCTCAAGCCATCACAGTGCGTTATACCAGCAGGGCAGAGTAAGTAGAGGCAAAAAATATATGTATCGGCAGAGGACAGAGGCAGCACAGTAAAGAAATGACCCGACCACCAGAGGGGGTAGTTTCAGGGGATTTTGGGAGGGGGTGAGCATCCTCACAGTGACTTGAGCCAGGCTTGATGCCCGCTGGGTTGACTGTGGCCAGCTCCAGGCTGGGGACCAACTCATAGGTCTTGTCCTGCTGCTTTGCTTTACCCTCATGGTATCTGCTGTAGATGCCACGGCCAGCTGAGTACCCCCCCAGGTAGGAGCCCCGGGGGCCGGGGCTCCTACTCCCGGTGGCTGCACGCCCTCGGCCCCTTACAGTACCTGCTTGAGATATAAATGAGAGAGGCTCAGGTAGGGGGGCGGTGTGTCATGGGCCTCTGTCTGGGGTGACAGAAACACACGCTTGACAGGAATCTAACTGACAGTGCTCAAGGTTCTGGGTGACAGCTGGTTTTGGATTTCTGGTTTGAATTTGGCTTTACACATGAGCCTAAGAAAAGGTATTTTAGCAGTTGCTCCTTGAATGTGTGTTTTATATATGCATTTTTGGGGCTGGCGTGTAGATAACAGCTTCCTGTCCACTGTTGCTGGATCTTATTTCATCTGATCTCAGGTCTGCGAAGGTGAGTAGCGGTGCTTCTGGATTGCGGCGGAGCAATCGCATCCCTATGAAACTCGAGACTGAGCCGGCGGAAGGCAGCCAGTCTGGGTGCTGCGGCGACCTACGAGAAGGTCAGGCCGGGCTTTCAGTCTGCTCTAAGGATGGCCCAAGACAAAGCGTGCTGCTTAGTCTAAATATAGACGCCTGCTGCAGAACTAGTTGTTCTGTGGAAGCCTGTTGTCTGAGGTGGCGTCCTCACTGATATGCGCATTGGGACACGGGTGAAAATGTGTTCCGTCTAAGCTCAAGAAATGATGGGAGACAAGCAAGTCCGGCCCTATATGTAGACTGTCCATGTCTCGTAACGACAGGGGCCATAGAAGCGGCGCCAATTTTGTCCGACGCCCAGGGATTTCGTGTCTGTCCTTTGAGCTGTGCCATATAGGTGTCCCCGTGTAACTCCCCAGTCACCAGCATTAGAGGGGGTGGGGCTTGATGGAAGGATGAGAGACAGAGCAGACAGAGAGTCGACGGGACATTTCATTATCACAAGAAGGCGGTGTCATCCAAGGAGCAAAGCGTCACAAAGTATGGAATAGAATGTTCAAGCTACCGGGAGAATGTTTAGTCAATCAAGCCAAATTTTATGAAAGGAAAATGACACAAAATCAATAAATGTAGGAAGGTCTTACTCTGCCACCCAGAACATTGAGAATCAAAAAAAAATAAATAAATTCGACAATCAGATGGTAAAGAGTACCTTCGACATCGGATTGGCGATTCAAGAAATTCATTAGCGTGATTTCATAACCAATTAACAGATATAACGATGTGATCAGAATTATTGGAATTAGTTAATGTCCAGCAAGGGAATGAAGGAACCACAGGTCAGAGCTATGGCGTCACAATGACATCCACAGATAGCAAAGCAGAGCAAATGAAGTCTAACCTTTGATGAAGTAGTCTCGGTTGGGTCCTATCAGTGTGTTGTAGGGGTATCCGTAGTAGGCGAGAGCATAGGGGTCACACTGGTAAATGTAATTAGGTTGAGAGTTCTCTTGAGCTGGGGCACCCTTGGAAGCTTTCTGGTAGCGTGTGTACTGCTCCTTGTCCACAGGCTTGGCCAGGGTTACCTCTATGCAGGAGCCCTCTATGTCGGAGCCGTTGAGCTTGTCCATGGCCAAGACGGCGTCTTCGCGGCTGGCGAAGTGCACAAAGGCGTAGTCACGGATCTTCTTGACGCGCTCCACGCATCCTGGGTTGAACTTGCTGAAGATCTTGCGCAGCGTCTCCTCGGAGGTCTCGATCATGAGGTTGCGCACGTACAGGATCTTGACGGTCTCCATGACATCCTCGTCCACGTCGATCTCCGGCTC
>JAODLC010000054.1:1627291-1639078 GCA_026781145.1 Hippopotamyrus pictus | reverse complement strand
CCCCCCCCGCCTCCCCCACGCCGCCCCCCCGCCCCCAGCCAAGCTGATATGGAAAGAGCAAGTTTCTCCATGTTCAGAGCAAATAGCCAGAACAAAGGACTACATTCAGCCTTGGGGGGGTGTGGGGGGGAGTGGGAGTCGGCGGTGGGGCCAACTAACGGCCCAGGAAACACGGCCAGTGTCTCCAGGATGCTGCTCAGGTGGGACAGCGATGCATTCAGTGACAAGAGATTTCCACATGGTGGGAATTTTGATGGGGTTCATGGCTGTTTGTCTTCTTTAAAGAGAGGAAACAATAACAGAAAGGAAATGGAGACGAAGTATCATAGTGTCATAGTGTTCTGAGGCCAGCAGGTGACGTGACAGTTAAGGCCACGGCAATGCAACCTGCAGCTGATTGATCTTCTCTTGGGGAAAGGATCTGAACTAGGCTGCTGCTGGAAAACTGTAAGTCGCTTCTGGTTCACCCCATGCTTCCCGGACGCCAACTCATTCGGTAAAAGCGAGGTTGATCGCCAGTAACGTGTTTAAGGTGGCTCAGCCCTCATCGGACCCTTATCTACAAGAGAAGCCAAGTGCCCAGTAAGAGGAAGGAAAAATCAACACGGGCGTACTGATACCAGATCAGTTCCAGAACACTTAGCGGCTCCTTGAGGAAACCTCAGTTCTGTTCCATCGTCACGGTTACAGACCAGCAGCAAGCTGGAAGGAGAAGGCCGCTGAGATATTGCTAAGAAACTGGGGAGGCGTGGCCAAAGACCTAATGCAATAAGTCAAATTGCCGCTTTCAGCATTACACACCTACAGTTTCACCCCGTTGTCAGAACAAAGGTCCACATTGTAAAACGACAGGCCTTATCTAGAGCACACACATTAAAATTCTGATTAGCGGGTCATACTCTACTGCGCTAAAATGCTGATTAGACAGCAAAGGAATCATATATTGAAATGCTGACTGTATTAATGCGATCCGTATCGGCTAAGACACGGGAGCTGCAGGAAGCCTTTAAAATGTGGCTCTGGAGTGAGCCCTTGACTCCGAATGGTAAACGCAAGTCGACCCCCCAGCAGGGGGGGGGGGGGGGGCTCTTCTATGGAACTAACAGGCAACAAGGACAGGAGTGAAGTTGTGACAAGTAAGGAGATATGGCGTGACGCCTGTGTCTGGCCTTGGCATCACGAGTTTCCACCAGGAGGAAGTTGCTACCTCCGGCCCTGTGAGTGCAGTGCAGCCCTGTGAGTGTAGTGTAGCCCTGCGAGTGCAGTGTAGCCCTGCGAGTGCAGTGCAGCCCTGCGAGTGCAGTGTAGACCTCCAGCTGCAGGGCATGGGTGTGGCTCAGCAAGCCAGGATGCAGTGCTTGTGATCAGAAGGTCATCAGTCTGAATCCTGCAACTGCCCGAGTGATTTCACCACTGCGTCTGTAACACCCCAGCTACTGCAAGTGCTGTCTGATGCTGCCTATTCGTTTGGACGTCACTTTGGATAAAAGCGTCTGCTGATGAAATAAAAAGCAAAAACATGGTTTGCACCTAGGGTGACCACCGAATCCATGTCAGGGGGTACATTATGAGCTGGGACAGGGTTTGTAAACTACCGTTTCAATTAAAAAGACCTGGATTTCACTTAAGCGTGGAGTTCTTGCTGTGTGCTGATTGGTCAGTCTCCTACAATCATGCAGGTGTCACTAACGTTAATGTGAAACTTTACAGTGAAGGACAGGAACCAGTAAAAGAAGAAGAAGAACTGAATTATTCAGCCAAGAACAGGAGCCTTTCAGTTTGAAAGTAGTTTGTAAAACCTGAAGTAGCTCACAGTGTCCCCCCTGACATGGATTCAGTGGTAACCCTATTTGTGCCCGCAAAGGTCAGCGGCTAAGATGTGCAAGCTAATGACTCACTGGTGAGCAGGAATTGGAGACTGCAGAAACCTCAGTCACATGCAGGAGGTGAGGGAGAGGGAGGGCAGAGGTCAGGGGGGCTCCTCAGCTACCTGCGATGGAGGCGAAAGTCGAAGTCATTCCCCTTCATGCAGATCTCCACTTCCTTTTACTCTATCAGGACGAATCTTCCCAGGACGCTCTGATAATATGACTCGGCATGCGGTTATACCCATGTGTACTTTGCGGGTCACGTTCAGCAGAATGCAGAAGCTCAGCTATGTTGTCTAAGCCACCACAGTCAGTTTTGCGGGGGGAGGGACCTGATGCCATCGGACCAATCAGCTGGCCACATGCACGTGACAGTCGGCCAATGGCAGGGCTGCGAAACGAGACGCTTGGCAGAGCAGAGTGGGACATCCCGCTCCATCACTCAGCTTGCGGAGAGCATGATGGGAAGCGCATTTGACAGGAGGGGGTTCCTGATTACAAATTAAACCACAGTAAATATACTGAAAGCCAGTCAACTAAATAACTTTGTCAGTAAATGGGAAATGTCCTATTATCTAGACTGAGTCTTAATATCTTAAAATAGAATAATGATATTTTGTTAACGGATTGCCATAAAGACTATTATATTAAAAATTCATTGAAAATACAATGGTTCGTAATAAGGAACACATACACTACGCTTGTGGAAACGTTGTGCGGCTTCAGCTGTTCATCGGCTAGAGGTACAGTACAGTACAGTACAGTATAGTACAGTACAGTATAGTACAATATAGTACAGTACAGTATAGTACAGTATGTAGTTACTTTTATTATTAATGCATTATTATACCTTTATTATGTACTGTGTTATTATTTTTCCAGCTCTACTACAAATTTGACTTAAAGACAGACTTAGGGAACGGATCTCATTCATTACTCGCCTGCTGCCTAAACAAATGGTTAGATGTCATCGATGACGATATGCAACTGTGCTCAGCAATTGTGGGAAAATCTGGGGGCTCTGCCTGTTGGGCTCCAGAACTGACAGAGAGACTCAGAGAGCAGCGCAGCGGCTATGAAATTCACTCACCCATGCTCTCCATAATCCATGTGTGAATAGATGAACCCCTAAGACCATTTTGTACTGTTGTGGTATGAAGCATTTGGGTTTAAGAGGTCCACAGTCAACTGGAGCTTATTTGTTTCTCTACTATAAACCTCATCACATTCAGTTCTGCACAGCCAATGGTGCGATCAGTCAAAACGAGGTCACGTCACAGGGTGCTGGTCTTGGCCTCTCAGAAATAGCGGCTTTGAGGCCTCGCTGCATCCCAGTGACCGTGCTGATTGAAGACAGAGCAGCAGTGAGATGGAGATTTTTAACCTGCTGACTCTTTGATCGTTGGGTAGAAGCAAAGAATTTATTAACCTGATTGTCCAACTTGTGACCACCGGGTGTCATCTGGACAGATATCTAGGGCACTGGCCCTTTCATCTTTTAACTGGTACACGATGTGAGCTGTTCAGCTTGTTCACGGCATATAACAGACACTCAGGGTGCCTTTCCACTGCACCAGGTACCGAACTATCTGTACTTCAAAGCATTGTCAAAGTCAACGATACGTGAGGAAATTATACTGGCACCAAATGGCTGTTTCTTACCGTTAGATATTTGGTCGACTACTTTTTCATATCATAAGTCTGTGCCGTCAGAAAGGGCCAGACCGAGATAATTTCTGGACGAGAAAAGACGAAGACGAGTGGTAAGCAAGATGGCGGTTGTCTTGACAATATTATATTTATATTGCCAGTCCCACCCCGAAGTCCCAAAGTATCAAATGAGTACTTCTGTACTGGTATTGGTACTGGAAAAGGAAATACCAGTGGTACTGTGTGGCTCAGTGGGCTAAGTCTCCATGCTTGTGATCAGAAGGTTACTGGTTTGAGACTGTGTCTGTGGGCCCTCAAGAAAGGCCCTTAATCATCAGCTCCATGGTGGCTACCCCTTGCTGCCAAATGTCGTGTAGAGCAATTTGAGGTAGGAGAACCCATAGCTGCCTCACAGGGATCGGTAAAAGTGTCACTGTTCTTAAAAGTTTAGTACCTGGTGCCACGAAAAAAAGTGATTTTGGAAGACCAGCTGTAGAGGAACTGCTGAATAGTGCTGGATACACCCAACAATAAGTCTCCATGCATGTGACGGGAGGCAGAAAAAGTCATGACAGTGGTCATCATAATCAGTGCACCGAAAGGGACACAACACGGCCACTGTTGTATTTACACTGAGTGCAGCAATCAGAGAGCATAATGCACACCACCTAATCTACCCAGTAAAGGGTCAATGATTTAACCACCCTGTGACCCCAAAAGGAGCCTGACATATGCATCTAACAGAACAAGGTGGACCGTCTAAGTTACTAAGGGCTGCTGGCTACCAAATCTGCCTATCAATGATCAACCCAGAGGGGAAGAGGCATCTATACGGATCACCGCTCCATCTAAACTCAGGCTGTAACCAGTGACTCTTTGTGATTGCGGTGGTTATGTGCTCCAGCGCACCGACACTAGACCCCAGTACACATTACAATTGGGGTACTGCTGTGGTCAGACGTCCCTCCTGTGGGCCAGAATTCAACAGGGCAGCTGGATTTTTGAAGTCCGGTATCAGGGCCTCTTCTGGATCCGGACCCTTCAGGTGACCGTTCCTTGGCCAGTATATTAACGCAGAACGTATAGCACACCGCATTTCCCCCAGCCCACACACTACTACCTACTGGAGCCCGACAAGGTTAAACATCCTTTCATAAACTCGACCTGGCTCTAGCTATAGCTGCAGTTCTTACAGTTGCCTCAGGCCCCCAAATTACCTGCGTTGTGGAAGAAGGGAAACAGCCAAGTTTCCTTGGGCGCCTCCTAAGTACAGCTTTTCCAAGGGCCCTTGAGAAGGTCGAACCGGCCCTCCATGAACCTTCTTACGCTTCCTGCGGTTTGGCCGGTCAGGGGGTCTTGAGCCGCATGCCCATGTGGGATAGGAGTGTGGATGTCTTGACATTTCTGAGGGGTACACTTCAGACTAAAGTGTAGTGCTCTTGGTTCTGCTACGTGCACCAAGGCAATGGACATCTGCGCACTTCCCTCTGGTTGGTTTCATTTCCCAAGTCACAGAGTTTCATTTCTGTCTATTAAATAGACATGGCTTGTCTCAGACCTCACGCTGTCAACTCAGGATGCCATGTCATGGTTGGAGCTATTGTTCACAGGACGGTATATCTGCTGTAACTAACCGCGAGTTATCTAAAGAACGCGACGTGAGTTTTGAGTCATCTCACTTCCTACAGCTATGCACAGTGAAGAGCTTAGGAATCAGGTCACTGAGACGTGATCTGAGGAGACCACTGAAGGTACAGGTTCAGCATAAATGGCTCCGCAGGGGGTCGGCTCAGTACAAAGCCCACAGTGGCCGTCTGGGTGTTCCTCACGGAACATTCATTCATTCATTCATTCACCAGGGAAGGTTCTAGTGGGGGCCAATACCTTGTGACAGTTTGCATGGCCCCCTGTGCCTCCCCTAAATAGTATGCTACTTGTGTCAGAAATAAATGCGTTACTATTATTATTATTTACATATAAATATATGTATCTTCATATACATGAGAACATGAGACACCACATCTATCACAACACCTGAACAGACCCTCTGTATTCTATTTCGAATCTGTCCAGACTGAAGGACTCCAATTTCCCAGCAGTCACAGTGAACAGCTACTGCATCATTGGTTCCTACTCCTTGCAGTCTCCCTTGGGAAATGCATCCCTGCTGTAGGGCTCTCCAGCTGCAGGGACTGACGTCCTCGTGTGCAGTGGTGTGCGCCGGCCGGTACCTGTATCTATCCCCACCTGCTGCTCTTGTTCTCCTGTCAAGCCAAGCCCTTTTCATTCTTATATCATAATATAACAATGACATAATTATCCTTCTTGAAATCCACTCCCCTTAGAGTAAATACCTCAAACTAAACTTAGCTGCCAGTGAATACACACGTAGCAAACATTCACACAGCCTTTTGCCTGTCCTTTAGCTTATGGTGTTTAGCAAAATTTACTATATAAAACATTTTCTAGGGAGAACTAAAAAATTACACAGTGTTCTTAAGCGACACTTAGAAAGCAGAATCCGGTTTAATCTGTTTCTCCAGACCTTAAAACACACACATTAAAATATAGGTGACATACAGGCCCTAGTATGCAGTTATAGGTCAAATGAGACATGATTCATTCCTTGTAGGCTCCTTGTTAAGTGTTCACCGTTGATGCTGTACCTCAAATAAGGTCCGCACCCTTGATGTGGAGGCCCCAGGTTACCCCTCTGCACTGCAGCACAAACCCCCAGGCTGACACTCACGACAGCTGTCGGCCCTGTGGAAGACCCCCTGGATGAGTTTGCGGACACTCAACCAACACTTTGGGTCAGCCGACACTGCCAGGCTGCATCTGAATGTGGCTTCTTGTTTAACCAAACCCCGGTGCAGAAATGCATGCTGGGCACTTGACCTACTTGACACTGCGAGTTAAATCTACAAAACCTACTCTCCTGATCACAGGCGACCAAAATCTTGAGATAAGCCTTCCATTAAGGAGAAGCCTAACACACGGTTTTAGTGTACATTACAGTCTTACATTACGACGGTGAATCATTCTCGAGCGGCCGCAGTTAAACAAGGACAAAGCGTCCTTGTCATTCTGGATTTCTCTCGCTCTTTTAGAACAGAAATTCTGTTGTTTGGCACCCTTTAATCAGACGTGTCAAGCCTCCATGTAAATGTTCTACACAATACAAACAGAGGCGAAAGGTTCGCCCTTACCGCAAATATTAAGGTGAGAACGTGGCAAATCGGCATTCTGCCCACCGCACCAAACCAAGTCAAGGTAGCAGTAGGCCAAGCAAGAGAGCAAGATGAACAATGGTGTCAATGCCCAGTGATTGTCTATTGATTTCAAATTAACATACAATATGCTACGCTAATATGCTACGCTAATATGCTACACGGTTTCAGTGATACGGGCTGCCCAGGAAGGGCAGAGTTGCTCGGCCCCTTGAACATTTCACACCATGGTATGCCAAGTGCCTTTTGAAAGAGGATGCATCTGATCTAAGTAGCCCAGGAATCCCCATTGCATCCACGCAGCCCTGTGGTTCATTCTGGTTTGTTTACTAGCAACAGCAAGCCACTTAATGAGCCAAGACGCGTCCACCGGGGCATCCCGCATTCCCCGCTGCTGAACTTTGGTGACACAACAGTCTTAGCCTTTCCTAGACGAGCCGCCTCCCGTCTCTGCCTGTGTGGAAGATCTTAGGCCTCAGTTACATTTGATCTCCTAAATGGAACTCCAAGGAGGTTCTCCCACAGCTGGCACCAGTGACCCGGATGCTCGATTACTTCAGAGTGGCTTCCCAGCCCCGGGGAACCCTTTCAGCCCAGGTAGTGTAGAGGAAGTCAGAAGAATATGTGCATCAAACCCTACCCGCATGAAACTCGTAATCCACGTGAAGAGCACCCCACTCACCAGTAAGCCTTCCTGCCTGTACCTCGCTCCCTCAGTAGCGCTCTGGGAGGCTGGATAGCCGGTCGACCCTACTGGCTCTCTCCCACCGCTCCCAGCTCGATCTCTGCCACAGCTGCTCCTCCTCCTAGCATATGGTGCAGGCAGCACAAATGGAGGTGCTAAAGGTAGTTTCTTGTTTACACAACGTTCAGAGAGGTGGGGCCGCTTCGGGGAGGTAACCCCCGCCCCCGCTTTCTCCTCTCCTCCCTCCACCTCCTTGACTGAGAGAGCAAGACCAAAGTTCTACGGTTTGCTGTAGGTGATGGATGTCTTGGGGGGTGGGCGGAAGTAGTTCATTGACGGCAGGCGGCAGAGTCACATTTAAGAACCATCTGCACATTCGGTGAGGTTTAGCTACTGAGCGGATACCTTAAGTCTTTGAAGTGCTTCCTGCGATCTTACAAAAAAATGCACAGTAGTTCTGTTCATTCTGTTGCCGCTCATCCTCAAACATATATTTATGGGTCAAACCACCAGATGCATCTACCTTTTTGCTCCTTAAGACAGTACCTCAGTATTAAACAGGTAGCTTACCCATAATGCATTCTTCCCACACGGCCAACTCAAACACTGCCTTTAATGGAAATGATTTTAATTTACTCATCTGTAACAGATTATGACCATAAACATTAAGGGCAGCTACCTCTAACCCTAACCCCTGAAAAATGTGCCTCTTTGGTGGCTGATGGGATTGATTGGGGGTTAGAACTACCCATCAAACGGCACCTTTGATTCAACCGTAAGAAGGTGAGCTAGTTGGCCTGTATAAAAGCACCACTTGTCACCCTGTGGCAACTTGATCCTTGGTCATCATACTGAACGCCGTGCCTTCAAACCAATACAGCTGCGATTTTCAGTTGGGAACTCTGGTAATACCTAATCAAACCATGCTCTGTCTGGCAGTAGACTGCACCTGGAACGGCACTGAAGATGTCCCAAGATAAAACATGCATGTGGAGTTGAATAGTTTTATAAACATATAAAATTTAATCTGGGACATCATACACATTATAGCAAACTGCGCCCCGCTGTTTGGTGTTTAGATAGCAGTTTTAGCAAAGGTACTTTCTAAAACAAATGGGAAACACTGAATGGAAATACAAGGGGACTTCCAGAGGTAATCCCGAAAGCTCAGCCATTTCGCAACACAATAAATATCCACTCTCAATGGGCGTCTTTGCTTAAACGGTCTGGCAAAGCCGCAGCTTATTGCAAAAGCATGAAGCGCTTTGAAAAAGGCGCATGCGGATGTCTTTTCAGGAGGAAATCATCTGGTCTTTGCTGGGAGTTTGACCGACCTTTAGCGCAAGCCGAAAGCTGACGCTCCATAAATGATTCACCAAGACGATGCTTTAAGGGCTACCTTAAGTACAAGGTGACTTTTTATGAGCATGAACAACATGTGACAGTCAAATATACTTTAAATTGATATATATATATATATATATATATATATAGCTTCCCGGATGGGCTCCGGACCCCCCGCGACCCACTACGGATAAAGCGGGTTGGAAAATGGATAGATGGATGGATGGATGGATGGATGGATGGATGGATATATATATGTATATATATCTGTGTTTATGTGTGTGTGTTTTTGTCGAAGAGGACCTACAATTTCACCTGTTACACATGTGGCCATTTCACTGAGGGGATTCAGACAAATGACCTTGCTGGACATCATCACAGTCCCACGCTGGAGTCACCAACCTGCAGGTCCAGAGCAGAACCATGTCCTCCATCTGTCACCTCAGCACCTCCTCGTGTATGACAATGTGCATCGGGGTATTATAAAGTGTAGCCGACACCAGGCCAAAGGCCACATAGTCCACAGACAAACATGTTCTTTGAGAGAAGGTACTACTCAAGTATAGCTTGATCACAGATGACAGCCAGTGTTTGTCCTTTCAATCGAGGCTAATTGAACAGAATTTCACCCTCCTTATCGGGAGTGACATGACAGTGCTGGCAGGTGGGACCCCCAGTTCTGAGTGGAAAATTAACTTGTGAGACGGTTATTGCAGGACTCATCGCAGGCTACAGGGCCTACTTTCTCATTGGCTCAGAGTCATGTGTTAGGAAATGCCCTAGAAACTGGTTTTCCATTGGCTAAGGTCGCGCGTCGGGAAATGACCTAGAAACTGGTTTTCCATTGGCTCAGAGTCATGTGTTGGCCAAAGCTTCAGATTCAAAAACAACCTAAAGTTCTTTCCAATAAAAGTGTATGAAGTATGCTGAGATGACGAGTTACCTCCTGTAACACCGACTGAAAGCATCTCTACGAATGTGTTCTTCACGAAAAGGGAGCTTGGATTAGATTTCTATCATTTCTCTAGTTGGTTCAGTTGCATCTACAGTATGAAACTTTGAAGCAGGTTTTTCAGTGTCTCTAGTAGCGATCACTTATCCAGTCTTTGGCAACATACAAAAGGGCCTTTAAATCCAAATATTTCTTTGCTGTGCGATGGATGTGCAGGGTACCCTTAGCACCAACAGAGCAGTGAACATTGAGTAGTTGTTACTGTAACATTTGGCCCATTGTATAAAATGTAAAAATGCAGCAATGTGAATGTGAAGAATTTGTGTTACAGATTCTCCGTAATTGTGATTTTTTTCATTCTGCCCTTTACATTTAACATCTAACAGTTGTCCTCTTAATACCCTATTGATAACCAAGACCGCCGTATGATTTATCATTCTTTGTAAGGCTTCCTGTTCTTAGGAGGCAAACATCAGAGTTATTTTCTCTCCAAGGCCTTGTCCCTCTCGCTACAAGCTGTCTGTCCATCATATCATGTGTGGCCCGGGCACCTATGCTAATTATTCTTAGCAGATAGTCAAAGCTTTCCGCTCTATTTTGGCTTCGTTATTTAGGCTACATTCTCGGTCCCCGACGTTGCGCCAGCCGTACTTTCAATATCGTCCTTGTTTAATTTCCCTCCCTTTCGACCATCTGGAACCTTCCGAAGTCTCCCAGGTGCTTCCCCCGGGCCTCAGCATCCCAGGCTGTTTCAGTAACCGTCCTCTGTCGCTGTCACGTGAGCGCCACCCGCTGGGCGTCGTTGAGAGGGTGTGATGTGGCCTGACGTGGTGCTACTTCAGGCAGGGGCTTGTGGGTAAACACCTGACCGTTATGTGTGTGATAATGCAAAACAGCATCGGCCGCATCATGCGGGGGCGACGGCGACGTTTGTGCCGAGGACATAGCTGACGGGAGATTTTTCCTTCTTGCGGTAAACCACCGACTGCCGGCAACAAAGTATCCAGCTGTGCTCATTGCTGCTGTCTCCCTGGGGGAGTATGATTGCAGTCGAGGAGGACAGGAACATGGAATCGAAACTGCCCAGAATGGGCAGTACCAGGACTGAGCCGGGATGTGGGAATTTAGCCAAGAGCTAATATACGGCCCACATCCAAGGCTGTGTCTGTTCACACTGTTCACTGTGCGATGTAAATGTGAGGTTTTAAGACGAGCTCTCCCATAGCCGCATTCGTTCTGAGCCACACGGCACACTTTTATTGCTCAGCTGTTTCACAGGATGACGAGTCCGACTCTCACTGCGTAGAGAAAACCAACTCGACGCGGCAGAAAGCGCACTTAAAACCCAGAAACACACTTAAAACGCACTTAAACCCGGAATGAAACCTTCTCAATCCTGCTGTATCGACGAGGGAGGGGGAAGTGGTTGTAGGAGATTTGCTATACCAGTATTTCTGAACTCTGGCCTTAGGGCCCCCCAGACAGTTCACATTTTTGCTCCCTTTGCTAGGGGGGATCTCTGAGCCTGTGAGTGGAAGGCTGCTGGTTCAAATCCTATATTTGGCAGGGGGTGCCATATAAATGGCTGACTCTGTTTTCAGACCCTGGGCTTCACTCTCTCCTCAGTGCGTGTGCATGTTTCGAAAGAAGAGCATGACGAGATGCGTGAGAAGAAACATTCTAACATAGGAACAAATTCCATTTTGAGTCAGTGAGCGTTTAACTGAGCTGTGTGAAGACAAGGTGCCTCATGTAGCGAGAGAGGACAGAGTCCACCCAGGCATCGCAGCCCCGCAATAAAAGTCTGCAATGTCGCATGGTGTGCTGATAGTGCAGGATTGAAAGCAGGGTCACGGCATGCGGTGGGGCGGGTGGCCGTCACCGTGCAGGGTAGGCGCCGTGGACAGAACCAGAAATTCAAGCTGTCGTTTTGACTCCTGACACGGAATGCAGCATCTCCAAAAACGGTTTAAACATTAGAGGTTCCGGGCTAAAGTCATAACCAAAACAGGTGCTGGGATTTGACAACAAACCGAAGGAACGAACCCCCCTCCCCCC
>JAODLC010000054.1:1613467-1627256 GCA_026781145.1 Hippopotamyrus pictus | reverse complement strand
CCCGCCCCAGAAGAAGGAAGTGATAAATACACAAACAACAAAGAAGCATTGAAAGTGGTCCCTTGATTTTCCCTGAGTGTGAAGGGCAGGTGAAGGTGAGGACCTGGGCGGCGACAAGGAATGGCAAGGGACCCCATGACACAGCGATGGCCAATCACAGGGCGGCACAAAAAAAAACTCACATGACAGCCAATGAGAAGTTCTGAAGTACACACTAACAGCTCATATACTCCAAAAAGGGAATTGAAAGAGATATTATCCTGAAAAGTGCTGCTTTTTTGAAGCTGCTCTTGTCAGCTATCTGTTATGATCTGCTATAAGATTTTTTTAAACCATCAGCTGCTTTCATTTAATACTGAGAGCCATTTCTTGGCAAACACACCATTCACACGTGCAGACACCTGAGCAACTCCAGTTCACTTTTGCATGTTTTTTGGACTGGAGAGTCTGGAGGAACCCCCACAACGGGAGAACATGCAAATTCCACACACACGGAACCAGGGAACTGAAACCAGGCCTCCAGAGGTGTGTGGCAACTGTACCAACCACCGCACCTCCCACACGACTGAAACAATAAACATATTTAACTGTCAATCCTGAGCACGGCATGGATATAATAGGATTATCATATCAGGGCTGCTAAGCAACAGTTGCCATGGCGTCATAGTCACACAGAGTCATCGGTAAGTTACATGCTTCGGATGAGTTAATCCTGACAACGAGTACTCTTTTGTTAGGACAGTCAGGGACCCCAAAAGGGTTACCGATCTTGCCATATCAGTGAAAATGTGTCTCTACAGCTATACGCTATTTGGGGCCCACAGGGGTCAGGGGTCAAAAACGTTCACTAGATTCTGTACATGGCGAATTTCTGCCACGTTAAGAATAACTGAAGATAAGGCGGCGAATCAGAGACCTTGTCATTTACACAGAGCAAGTTACCAAGCCGTAATACCGCTCCCAAAAAAGAGCAGATTCTGGATTCAGAAGAACCGAGGTTGTTCGATAGAAACCTACCTTATATTATAACTTATAACTATCTGTCAGACGAAGTTTTTCCATAATAGTCTGTTAGATCCAGCCGTGCGTTTTCTAGTGGCAGGAGACGGCAGTGAGTGTGGAGACACAGCTGACTGCTGCCCACGTGTTCGTGTTGCAGGTGGGAACCCAGAGGAACACCTCACCACACACACTCACGCATACACGCACACACAGTGCTACCCACTGAGCAACCACGCTGCCCAGTAATTGATGGAAATTAGAATAGAATGGAATAGAAGAGTGATACTTCATTAATCCCGATGAGGAAATTCCCTTTTCATCTACCCTATCTGGCTCTCCACGTGACACACAGACACATATACAGGTGACAGCAATCTTGAGGGGGATTAACAGTGCAGGATCAACCAGTATGCAGCACCTCTGGTGCTGAAGGTTCAGGGCCCTGCTCAGGGGCCCCATGGCAGCAACCTTCCGATCAGAGGCACAGAGTCCTAACTCACGGGGCCACACACCTCCCCCGATATACTGGTATTGCTGACTGTTGAGCCTCTGTGGAGAAAGACATTCCTCAGTAACAGTGCCGTGCAGACGTGTGGCAGAAATGGAGGTTTCTCTCTGCCAGAAGAGAAACAGCTTACTTGGCATTCCCATAATTCAGTCTCTGCTCTGGTTTAGCTGGAAATCTTACACATCTTACAAATCTTACACCGACGGCTACGTCCTTCGGAACACCTCCCTGGGGTTTAAATAGTACAGCACACATCTTATCCGACCCCATGACCTTCAGCTCTATTAATAACATTCAACTGTGCTTCCTCCTTTCTGGAACCAGAGTTGGTCACCTGATAATGATGCTCAGCTTTGATTCATCGTCACACAATCTGGACAACAGCAGCCCGCCCAGCTGATGGTACGTCATCATGACCCAGGATTTATCCTCTGAATGTAGGGCCGAGGTCATGAAGGGAGACGGAGGCTGGAGCAAACCATTCCCAGGTGAGAAGGGGTGCGGCTTTTGAAAGGGAGCAGCTCGATAAGTTCAGAATGCAGCAGGACGCGGAGCATGTATGGGAGATTAAGATCTACACCAGGAAAGGACAAACAACAGGAACAGGCCGTACCAGTCTGGATGCAGGGTGGTGACGGTCCACTGGGCTCATCCCAGTCCATCTGCTCTAGATAATGCCTGCCTCCATGACATTCTACCTGTTTAAGCACTCCATGCGAAACATACTGCTACGTCATCCCAAGACACCCCCCCCAATCTTGCGGTTCCAAGTTCTCAATATGCCGAATTTATCCTGTTTTGCTCATTTTCCACATCACAATTATCTGTTTGAAGCACTACTGAAACGTAGATGCATTCTCACCCCTAATACGTTCCTACTTGTCAAATCGTTAGAGGTCAGGTTATGTTTTTTCAAGTACTTCACAGTTAGGGCAATATCACGTTACGCATCAAGTTACATCGCTTTATTATTTAAGGAAGGTATACTTACACACCTCTCATTCTGCATGCTAGATAACGCAAAGGCAGTATTGCGACTTTCAATTCAGGCCTTCGACTACAGAGGACAGTCAGTTGCCAAACTGCTACCCTAAACTGCAAACAAAAGCTTTGTACAACCAGACAAATTAGCACAGATGATGGGAGCTGGCAGCCGTACAGCTCTATAATGTTTCAAAGCCTGCTTGCGAGACCTTTCAGACACAATACCCAGTAGGCATGCACCTGATCATCAACATCTTACCTTTCCACATTTTGGCAAAACCTGTTTTAGCTTATTCTGCAAGTGTTCCGGATGTAAACCCGGAAACTCAGGAGAAATAAATGCTTACCAGCCTGTTCTTAGTGTCCATGCAATGGCTGAGTTTGTTGGTGAGGCACCTAATGTCACAGATGAGAAGCAGGCTACTGATCGTGTTTCTCTTTTGTTGGCTATATGTATTCTTGGGTACTTCCTCATACCATCCAAAAGAGACTTAAATGAACTGGTGCCTGAACTGGTGAATTGTCAGTAGTGGGTGAATATGCGGCCTGTGATGGACTGAATCTTGGGTGGGGTTTCTCCTGCCTTCTGTCCTCTATGTTCTGTGAGAGGCTGTGTGTGACCTTTTTCTGGATTTAAGTGTTTATGTAAGGAAGACATTGTGCTACAATGAGACGTCTTGTAACCATGATGCCAAAATGACTGATGTCAAAATTACTGACTCTAAAATGAGGGCAATGAAATGACTGATGAACACTGAAATAATGGCTGATGTTGAAATCATGACTGACGTTTAAATGATGACTGATATTGAAATGATGACTGATGGACACTGAAATGTTTGACGTTGAAATGATGACTGATGGCAAAAATATGACTGATGCTTTAATATTCACTGATGCTGAAATTATGACTGCAATTTATTCCAGGCCTGGACATTTTAGCACAGAGAGGAACACTCTGAAAGGTGTCCTCCTCTTCAAGCAGTGCACACAGACCCCCATGTCACTGTGTCAACCCCGAATCTACCCACCCCTTTCCCTACAAGGACCCCTTTGTTTGCAGGTATGTGAAGAGAGGTACTGTAAAATTGAGGGGAGGGGACTGAACCTCCTTCTGTCTCAGGCAACCGGACCCCAGACCGAATCACTGCTCTGTAATCCGTGCCATGCCTGAATTTGCGCTTGGTTCTTCCCATTTCTGGGGAACGAGTTACTGGCCTGAGAAATGGCAGACCTAGCTGTCTGCTTGCTGATCTCATTGCTGGTTGGACAGCTAGGACTGCAAGGTGCGTACAGAGGTCACGGGATCAAGATATGAAGTGAGGGGCTGTGGCAGCATTAGTCAGCAGCTTCAGCGGACAGCCAGTCTGCCTGGAAACCATCATGTCACCACAGTCCTGGGGGGCGGCCATAATCGGGACCATCCCCCCGGCACTGTGATCCTCCAAGGTGCCCTTCATAAATGAGCCTTTGGTCTAGGCTGGCTTCATCCTAATAAGTCTCTCTTAATTAAACAGGTTGAGCCTCTTTTAGCCTTAAAAGGGTTACAGACAGTGTTTTTTGCAACGGGACCCCCAGCCTGTCCAAGCCTCCCCCTCCCGCTCCACCCCGTCTCCCTCAGATGAATAGTGTTCCTGTTTTGGAGCCCAGGTATGAGGTTTCTAACGAGTTTGTACTCCTGTTCCAAGGACGTGGAAAAAAGACACATGGCACCACCATCTCCTCCTGTGCCGTCAACTTTTACCTCCCGTTAAGCTTTAGGCTGTAGGAATGCTTGCCTCATTGGCCAGAGAAACTTTAATAAACACTCAGCAGGTGCAATGAGCCACAAGGAACTTCCTGGAACTGACTATGTCGCAGGAATTTATGCATGTGGGTGAGTCACATGATATGTCACATGCTTCCCCAGTCTGAGTCTTTGAGATTTTTCCAGTAGGATTCAGACAGTCAATTCCCTAACACAGCTACTGTATGAGGTCAGAAGAGTCAAACCAGCAGAGCTGGATACCTGCGGCTGAGCTAAACGCCTACCGTGTTGCTTCACCACGCAAATTAATAGCTGCCTCTGAGCTGGGCTCCTCTTGTTCTTGGCACGCTCCCTCTCTCTCACCCCCTCAGCTTTTGTTCTTGCGCCTCCCTCTCTGGAAAGGGAGGTGTGTGTCCCTCCTGTCCTGGGCCGGCTTCACCCCCACCTGCATGGAAACACTGTGGTACCAGGCCCGACTAAACGCTGATGCCCGACCCGCCTGGCTGGTTCAACAGTAGTACGAGCTGCCTGTGGGGGTTTGGGATGGATCGGTCTCATATGGGCCCACAGGCGCCCTTTGAAGGCACCACGGTACTGAGCGCTGGCCCCTCAGCCGAGGCGAGAAGGTGCACTGTAAAAATCTGAAGGCCTGCTCCTGTCAGTTGATCCTCTGAGCCAGTATCAGCTGAGCCTGCATACATATGGGCTGCTGGACACATGCTGAGGCAGCTGTCAGACTATGAGGTCTGAGCTACACTTAGCCTGAGACACCCTGACTGAGTCTGAGCCACACTGACAGAGTCTGAGACACCCCAATGCTCGTATGTTACAAAAAAAAATCTTACAGAGAAGTGTGCCAAAACTGATTTGCCCGCTGGTGACTCGCCTGCGTCATTTTTCTGAAGTGCAGTTTACCGGAAGGCCCTGGAATGTGGCACAGCGATTCCGAGAAATGCTGCTCAGTGGCTCTTTATGGGTAACGAAGGTACAGAACTGGTTTGCCCAGAGTACCCGATCGCTATCGGCATTCAGGATTAGCAGATGGGGAGGACTTACAAGCCCAGCAAAGTTATGCCCGGGTAAAGAGGCACTGCATTTCACTCACATCAGAGTCAATGGCCGCCATGAGGCAGAGTCATCGAAGTACATATAGTGAGGGCAGGCTAACTGCTAATTCCGTAAGGACGCTAATTCTGTAAGGACACCTCTGCGTTGCGTTCTCCATGGCGATGCTTGCCATTGTGCCGTTGCTGCCATGGTGACGCTTGATTGGACGGACAGATGGAAGGCCAGCAGACAGTCTCTGCATCTGATACCTTCCCTACACCACGAACACCCCCCCCCCCCCCCCCCCTGCCCGACCGGGAGCTCCCCCCGGCATCCAACTGTCACTCTATATATTCCCGTATCTCACCCCCGCCCAGCAATCCTGTCTCTGACCTGTCTGACCGGACCTTCCGCGCCTCGTCCACACAATACAGGACCCCGGGTTGGGCACGAGGGGGTGCTGGGGGGGTGGTGGTGCATCAGTGCCGTGTTCTGGACACTGCCCCGGCGCACGCACTTAATTTTAAAAAATAAAGCAGGGTGTAGAGACATGACTGCGACTTCCAGGGGAACTGCAACCCGAGGCTTGCGAAACGCAGTTTCCAAAGAAAGCTCCACGCAGGCGGCTTGCCTGAAGCGACACCCACATTTGCCCCGTGAGGCGACTCGCCCCCCCACCCCCGCGAGCCGAACACTAAACCTCTGCACAGGTGCCCCCGACCGCAGGGATGGTTTACAAGTGACAGGAATACCCACGGCACCCCTGGCGGGGGCTCGCTGCCCTCCTTACCTCCTCGTGCGTCGGACCGGGAGGGCCAGCCAGCCAGCCGGAGTTTCCGAGAAGTCCTTCAGCGAGTGTGGGGGGGTGCACGCCGTCGGAACAGGTGCATCTCGTCTGCCCACCCCAGGCGTGTCCGACGTCTCCTTCTCCTCGCTCTGCCACCGTCGCGATCCCTCCCCCGCTGGTGCCCTCGTGGCTGTCTCACGGGGCACCGAAAAACAGGAAGCCGGCAAGATCTTGGGAGAGAGAGAGCGAGCGATTAGCGCGAGTCCCGGCGCAGTACCTGCCGCTTACGGACATAAGGCTCACATTCCAGTGTGGAGGGGAGGGGAGGAGAGGGGAGGGGAGAAGGCGGGGGGAGTTTAAAGGGTGCTGACAGACACACACACGCACACGCACACGGAAATGACACGCGTGTTTAACTGAGCTGCAGCCCGACAGCGGCACGTCCCTAAACGAAATGTGAAAGAAGACAACAGGGTGCAAAAAAAAACAAACGTGTTTGATAAACAGAGAGAGAGCAGGAGATAGAGAAGGAAGGGAGAGAGAGAGAGAGAGACCCACTGAGGCTGTGGGAAAGTCAGAGTCCTCTCTGCGGCAGCAGTGGCTGGGCTGTCTGTACACTCCCTGCTCTGAAACTCGCCAAACCTGAATCACTCTCCCAGCACCTCCGGGATCCTGGACGGCTGTACCACGCCGCTCCGGCCCCAAGCTCACAGGCTGCTTCTGCCAATAACATCTCCCTAACACATCGTTCACGGTCTCCCTTGCCTGCCCATTTCACTCTACTTACCTGTGCGGGAGGTCAGCTAGGGAAAAGGAAAGGTGAAAAGCAGACAGAGGAGAATAGGAGGAGGAGGAGGAGCAAGGAAATGACATTCTGCCCCAGGACAGGAAAACCTGTCGTGGATCAGGAAAGATCGCTGACCTGTCGTGATCATGACTGACGATCTGAGTCCACATACCTTTGTAATAGACGTAAAATAAGGTACTTCCTTTGTGTGAAGCTCAGAGGACACTAGGCACTGTGATTTCGGAGTCCCTCGTGTGCTAGTTAAGAAAACAAGTTCCAGAGCATTCCCGTGACCCAAACGACCCGTTCTCTCACCGAGCACCGCGGGCTGCTCTTACTGTTTCTGAAGCGGGGGTCTCCACGGCCGACTCCTGGAGGCCTTTGAGCTTCGGCCTGGGTGTCGCGCTCCGTCTCCTGGGTGCTCGACGGAGCAGCCTGTCGTCTCAGGGCGCTGCGTGGGAGCGCTTTAGAGGAATCGCTGAAAAGAGAAGTAGCTCCGATTCTCTTTCTGTTTCAAGAAACCACGCGTGCAGAGACGCGGGGGGGGGGCACCGCTGTGGTGCAAGAGGAGGGCAGAGGACACCGGAGTTAGGAGCACAATGAGGACCCCCCCCCCCACTCACACCTTACGCTAAGGTTCCCTACACATACACAATGTAGCAGGGAGGGCATACTACTTAGGTTAACATCCATATACACTGAAATATAAATAAACTGAACAGTGCACAAATGCTGACACCTTTCTGGTACTGCAGGTGACAGTAATGTGACAGCATGCTCATCCAGCGGTAAATGAGCCAAGAAATATTGTCTATGACCCTCGTATGATTGGCCCTGCTGAGCTTTTGGGTCAGGCAGCCTGAATGAGGGTTAAGATCAATCGCACATTCAGGGATTCAAGTATCTTTATTTGTCACCTGCAAAGTATACAGTCAGACTACAGCCTGCAGCGAGATGAAAGCTGGTCAACTCCGTTACAATAAAAAATAAATGTAAAGTAAATAAATGAAAGAATAAAAAAAAACTACATAATGAGTATGTGTATAAGGAACAGAAAGATAGATTAAATGAAAAAGCAGAGATGTGCAGCATGGCTGAGATAAAGTGCGTGGTGCATATGTAAGGAGCGAGTGTTAGATTGTAACTGCCTAGGGGATATTTAGCAATCTGACGGCCTGTGGGTTGAGGGTCCTTCTGAGTTCATTCATTGGGAAACATGCGGAGGACGACCTAGAGCAGGATTCGGCAATTCGTTTCAACCATGGGCCAGTTTTTACGACGGCGCTCAACGATGGGCCAGTTTAGTTTTTCAGCCGCATGACAATGGAGCTAAGTTTTGTTTGAATATTATTTATTTTTACAATGACATTTTTTCACATCAGTAATAATAATAAGTAGTCGCTCACGCGACCTGAATAGGACATGCGGTTTCAGAAAATGGGTGGGCGGATGGAATATATAGCTACGTCAGATCGCTTTGACGAGATACCATCTTGTGTTTTTGAGCCGCCATTCGCTGACCTACAATACCAGTCAAAAGTTAGGATACGTTGAGCTGCCTGAATAGGAGAGTGATACTGTTGTATCACATGACCTGGTCGTCTGACCTAAACACAGTAGAGATGTTTAACAGAGGAGTCTGACCAGAGAATGAAGGACAAGCAGCCAATGAGAGCGTATATGTGCGTATATTTATCCCAGGAGGCTGCCTCATAAAACTGGCATAGAGGAGACAGTATGGTCAGCCAGTCCCCGGAGAACTTGGGGTTAAGGGCCTTGCGATCCAGGGATTTGAACCGGCAACCTTCTGAGTCCACAGAGCTGCCTCCTCCCTCAACAAATTAATTTTTATTTTATTTTTTTCTTGTCAGTTCCTGATTCAATATATGTTATAGTGTTGATGTCTTCATAATTGTTTTAAAATGTAGAGAATGGTACAAATCAATCTTTCTCTGGGTAGTTGTGTCCAAACCTATGGCTGGCACAGTACGCTCTCTATTCCCTACCTCATCATCATACCTCTCCTGTGCATTGGGGTCCCTTAAACGGCAGACAGACCCATTTGGAGATCCGTAAAGGGACTCGAGTCCAACCTGACCCTTACAGTCATGCTGAGAGGATTCAGGATCAGAGAGTCGCTCTCAGCTGAGAGCATCCTTGCCTTATCCCCATACTCCACCAGGACGAGAGCTTCAAAGGCCCCTGAGCCAGGCTTAGCTTATTCGGGGCCCTGTGGGACACTGCCTACACTCCCCCCCACCCTGCCCTCCCCCCCCATCAGAGCCACAGGAATAGTACCCATCAGAGAAGCACGTCCTCCAAAGGAAGGTCCACGCAACGTCTCCGTGACAAGGACACGGAACCGAGATGAGTCACGTGTTGCTGCAACAATCCGGCTGTCCGACACGCCCTGGGAGCGGGATCGTCACTGCTGGAACTTTTAATAGCGCCATAGAACGAAAAAGAAAAACAGAGGTGAATTCCAGATCCTCTGATGAGGCCGCGTTTGTATATTTTGGACGAGGACCAAAGCGTCAAACCTCACAGTATGGGCACAGCCCTAATTTTACCGCAACAGGAGGCATTAAAGTTAAACTGCTCCCGTGAACGTAAAGAAGAATGCGCCAGTGCCATGCAGATTTATGCATTACACATGCGCCTACAGAGCAGCCATGCGGCCAGTGGCTTTCTGGGAACAGTGACATACACACCGGTTTGAGCCAAATTGAGGCAGTTTCAGGATGGAGCTGGAAGAGGAAGCAACTCTGACACAGAGAGGCGTCGGTGACGGCTCATCCCAGGAACAGGACGCTGAGAAAGCCGGGTTTGGGCCCCCGCTTGAGGAACAGCTCCAGTGTCCATGGACCTCGGCGGTTCCACCGCAAGCCTGTCACACACTGATGGGTGGTTACATAACTGGCAGACGGCACCCGCCTCGCCACGGCGTGCAGGCCACACGGATTTTCCAGATTGAACTGGAGACGCTTCACGTGTTTCGCTGTGTTGACATTATGCTGGGGGAGCAGCCCTGTCACCATCCAGGCAAGGGTCCACAATACTGCCCCACAGAGGTGAAACACAGCAACTACACTGACACTGAAACTGAGAAAAAGCATTTTAAAGCGTTTTGACTGTCCACCTTTATGTGGAGCAGGTAGGTAAATGGTAGCATTTTTTTTCAAAGGGCAGTGTAATTGAACTAGGACATGAGATAATACCTAACAGAACCAAATTCGGTCATAACGCAATTAAATATGATAAAATATGCAGTTGCTGTGTCTCGCATTTGCATGGCAGGAAGGTTGCTGCAGTGTTGCTAAGTTACAGCAAAGCATTCGGGGAGGATGCTGGGAGACAGCTACGTGCCTCAAAAGCCAAAAGTTACCCTGGGGCGACCTCTGGCCTGAGCGGCCTATCGCCCCCTTCAGGGCGGGGTGCGTCTAGCGCTCTAGGGCTACAATTTCCATTCCAGTCTCGGGTTGGGAGCGCAGACCCGAAAGTGTACCGCCGATCTCAGTGCCGTGACACAAAAGGCGGGCCCAGTCTCAAAGGCCCTCGTTTAAGCGATCTGGTGTTACACTCCGCGATCCTGTTACGCCTCTTTATGGACACTTCTTCCCAGAGGGAGCGCCACGTTGTGAGAAGGACAAGAGTGAGGCGGAAAAAGCCTTTCAGCGCTGACAAAGCGGACCCTAACAGCCCCTTCCGTCCATCGCGACAGAAAACAGAAGAAAGCGGAGAAGAGAGGCAGACACAAGCAAATTCTCTCCACAAGGAAATTTCTCCGGCATTCATCACAGTTCAGCCTGGGGAATGCGGAGCTATCGGTCCCCTCCTATCTAAGAAAGACCAAAATCATGACGATGCCCCTAAATCTGTTTGCAGTGCGCTTACACACTGTTTTTGGTGAAAATAAGACAGTTGTTTTATTGTCGAATGCTGCAGTTAACATGAGTTTGCTTAAAAGGCACAAAAACAGTTTCTCACTCAGCTTCAGAGGGATAGCAGCTCGACACTGATGACTGTAAAATTTAAATTATATTTTGTTCATTCAGCGGATTTGAACCAGCGACATTCCAGTCACAGATACTGTGCCCGAACCCATTGAGCCCCATACTGCCCCCTATGGGGCAGTTGGAAGTTCAGCACAGCAAGGACGAGGAGCATGGAGAAGAGGCTACAGTTCCAGATACACGACAATGTCTTTGCTTCATGTCCTTTACATCTTGGCCCAAAATAAGCTGTGTTTTTCCTCTGATCTGATCTCAAAGTCTTGTTCCAGATGCTTGTCACTTAACCCTAAACTGATGGGTTGACCGTGTTCAAAGAACCTCCAACTTCCGACTTCCATTTTGTGTTCCAGGCTGTATGGCAAAGCGAATATGAGTCTGTTCGCTTCCACTCATGAGCACAAAGTCATTTTTAGAGGTGATCTGTGCAGTGGGGGCAGTATGTGGTTCAGTGGGCTATGCCTGTGTGCCCATAATCAGAAGGTCACCAGTTCAAACCCAGCCTCAGCAGATCTGTGGGTCCCTAAGTAAGGCATTTTCATTAGTTATTATTATTTATTTATTAATTATTATTATTATTATTATTATTATTATTATTATTATTATTATTATTATTATTATTATTATTATGAGTCACAGGTTAGAGTAGCCCGCTGTTTATCATTGTGCTGAACTGCTAGGGATTAATCCATGGGATTATGACCCCAAATTGGAAGAGAAATTTCATAGTTTCTAGATGGCTAGACAGATAAAAAAAAACACATATAACTATTACACAGGGGAGTCTCTCTGCTTTAACATCCACAAAAATCTTCCAGAATTCTACCCAGACATAAAATATAGACCCCCCTCTGGATCCCTGGAGAAGTCCCACTTGATTATCACATGATATAAAACTTTTCCTTTTCTTGACCTCAACTGGAATATCATGTGACAGGGAGACAAAGCGTTTATCAAGCTCTCCGTTTGTGCAACAGTAAGATAAACAAACAAGTAGCTGGTCAGGGTTTCTTCTAGCAAATACAGCATAAAAACATGCTTGAGCGTTTTTACAATCTGCTCATTTCTCTGATTGAACCTGAGTGTTTACTTTAGTGGTTTCCAATCTTTTTTTTTTTTTTTTTTTTTACTGTGAGCCACTTTTGCAACGAAAATACTCTGACGAGCCACTGAATGGCGATGACTTATTTCATATTTCAGTACATTTTGCCGATTGGGGGTGTTGGGGGGGGGGGGCACTGATCAGAAGGGAATAGAAGTTGTTTTGTGACAACTTAACAACAGAGCGGTTGGTTACCACTGAGATAATTAAGCATTATCTCTTAACACTCTTGAGAATCGATTTGGACACGACGCGATTCGCCAGTAGATTGAGATCAGCGAGTTGGGTAGCCCTGATTTACACATGGTGTGTCCATCCAGGCCCAAGACAGCTGAACATGACTAAGGCCAGCAGGAGGAAATGCTGATTATGACGATACTAAGGACATTACAGGGGTCTTTGCTTGTTCCCCCGTGGCTTTATGTTATGGGGTCTTACTGCTAGAATGTTGATCTTCCCAAAGCTACTTAATTACTGGAGGAGTAGGATGAACTGGCCACAGGCCCAGGGGCTGCTTCAAAGCCAGACACCCTGGTGTCCAGAGCCCATATATGAGACTAGGGGGGGCCGTCACAGAGGGATGCTTCTGGGGACATTCTGGGTACATTGTTGCAGATTTTACGTGATCGTCTGTTATCAAAAGGGACACTCTGTGAAATTTGCTGCCTGGTATGGGGGAGGGGTCCCTTGGCATAATGGGCCTGCCCCCTCCCCCCCCCCCCCACCTCCTCTGCTACTGTATGGGGCCCAAGGTCAAAGGTCACGGTCCTGCCTGAAGCATAATATTCACAGCAAACGCACCATCATGGCATCTGCGCATGTAGATTAGCATCTTTTTCCATATTAGTAGAATCACCAGGTTTTACTCAAAGTACCATTTACACAGGTACACAGGTGTCTAGCATGGATCAGATATAAGTTTATCACATGTCAGATTTCTAAGATGTTCACCATATAAATATGTTGACTCCCTAGCTGACATGCTACCAGTGTCACCTGTTTCTGACTTTTGCAAGCGTGAAAAAACATCAGAGCTTTAAAGTAAACGTTCACAAAATTACACTCTAAGATCTCATCCCGCCAGTTATGCCGGTCAGGGCCAATGTCAATAATAAATCAACCTTGTTCCCAGAGTTACAGTTTTTTTCTACTTTTAAAACTTTGTACCTTTAGCGATGCCAGCCCAACATGTCCTTGAAACCAACGTTACTTGACTCCTCCCGGGCCCCAACAGGAAGGAAAAAAGATTAAATATGAGTCTGGTGGAATGTGTTGTAGTCATTTCAGAGTCAGAACCTTTATTGACCAAGTATGTTAAACATACAAGGAATTTGTCTTGCTGGGTGTGCCCCAGTATAAAGCATAATATGCAAGACAATTCAAGACAGCATACAAGTACGTATGCAAGAAATTCTACACATATTTTTAACACTAGACCGTCCCACTACCGTCAGACGCAGTACGGGATGCAGTAAAGGGGAAGTAAATAAACTGGGAATGTAAGTATACGAAGAGCGGTGATGGAAGTAGGAGTTATAGAGTCACTTTAATTATCTCAGAAAACACCTGAAGCGTAAGCTTGACTCTCATGCTGTAAAAGATCAGACAGATGATCTTTGGGTGTGGAGGGGGGGCATGAGGGGGGGGTACAGTGAAATGAGGTGGAAATTTCAGGTCCAGAAAGTACAAATCCAGACCAGGATTTTGATTCAACCAAACAGCTGAGTACTTTGTAACCGTCACTCTTTATGCTCAACTGGTTGGTTGAAACTAAATCACGGTCTGGATTTGTACTTTCTGGACCTGAAATTTCCA
>JAODLC010000054.1:1550234-1562511 GCA_026781145.1 Hippopotamyrus pictus | reverse complement strand
CCAAGGAATCAGGCCTCATAGACACACTGACTTAAATCCCCGGATTCGGTCACTCGTATCACCGAGGCATGACATCAGCTTGCTGATGGCATCAGAGCAGAGAACAGGCAACGTGGGCGGGGGGGGGGCCCGCACGATCCAGACCAGAGTCCCAAAGCAAAGAAAAAGAGCTACATGGCAAGGCAAGGCTCTAGGAAGGGGGGAGGGAGGGGAGTCTGTCCATAAAGTGACAGTGATCGTGACAAAGGGACACAGAGACACACACACAATCGCAGTGACACAGGTATGCAGTGACATGGACACAGACAGTGACACAGACACACAGCGACACACATACACAGTGACAGTGACAGACATGCAGTGACACAGACACACGCAGATTCTCACAGTGACAGTGACGGACGCAGTGACACAGACACACAGCTACAGTGTCACACACGCCGCGTACCTGCTGGCAGCCATTTTGGCTCAAGCTTCAGCTCACTCACGGGCGTTTATGGGGGGGCCTCTCAGCTTGGGGGTCCTTCACCCTCCGCTACTCTCCGGATCCCCAAAAACAGTGTGGGGGGGGGGGGGTTCCCAGGCCTAACCCTACCCCTAAGACCAGGCTGACACAATTTTGAAATCCCACCAGCCAAAAATACCTCTGCTTTTTACACAGCAGGAACGGCAGCGGGCAAGACGCCGGCGAATACGTCCCTCCATCCCTCTGCCTCTCGCTCCAAGGGTGTCAGTCCTGCCTCACCGTGCAGAGTCGAGACACTCGCCAGGACAGGACGTCTCCACTGAGAGTGCAGATAAAGGCCCCTGCTTATCTCAGAGCCCATTAGCCGTGCCCCGCCCCCGTCGATTTCACCGAGGGGTGTGTCCCGCATTTTCCTGCACAAAGAGCAGGTCGAGGCCCGGCAGTGATCACTCACCCCCGCTGTTTAGTCTCACTCTGACACTCCGACACGTTACTCAAACCAACTCAGGCACAACCCCACAGACGAGAGGCACAATCATCCCACCATTTCACATGCCCACTGCAGACGCCTGGGTATCCTTTAAAGTCCCAACAGCGGAAAGACTACATGAAATGAAGCTTAATTCACCTTTTGTGTATCAGAACAGGTACGCTGGAACGTGTTATTTGGATATACCGCAAACACACATATAGAGGTAACAGTGAAGCAGGGGTCTGATCCCAGGGTCAAGCCATTCATAAATAGCTTAATATGAACTCTCATTCTCCAGTGCCAGGTTCCTGAACCTGACATCAGCGCTGGACGACTGTTTAGAGCTCAGATTCTTCAACAGATCAGTAGCTGAGGGCTACCATGGGTCAGGGGTTACACTTTAACCTGAAGAAAACTCCCGTGCCTGTGTGTCTGGGCAGGAAACAGTGCTTTTTAAAGCAAGACAATAGCCCAGCAGAAATTAACAGCACTAACACCCATTCGGGGCATTAGAGTTACATTCAGCTATAGCCCTTGGTCATGGTAAAGGCTGGCAAAGAGGTATCTTCCAGACCAGTGTTTCTTAACCCAGTTCTCAGGGATCCCCCAGAGGGTCCACATTTTTGCTCCCTTCCAAATCCCAGCGCTCCTGTACCAGGTATTGGGTGTTCCCGATTGGCTGGGAGCTGGGAGGGAGCAAAAACGTGAACCGTATTTGGGGTTCCCGAGGGGCTGGGAGCAAAAACGTGAACCGTGTTTGGGGTTCCCGAGGGGCTGGGAGCTGGGAGGGAGCAAAAACGTGAACCATATTTGGGGTTCCCGAGGGGCTGGTCTGAGAAGCACTGACAGACCGATGCAGAGGACGTTTGTTTGCCACGCAGCAGTTCAAGCATTCGAAAGACGCAGCGAGCAGAAGGGAGTTGAGGACATTCTGTACCTTAAGGTGACACCACAGCACTGCTCCAAGGTAACGCAATACATTATTTAAAACCTCGTGGCCAGATCACCAGTTGTATCATGTTCTATTATCGATAGAACCACAGTGCTTATCGAAAAGGAGGACAGGAAGCTCGGCGTTGACATGGGGTATGGAAATGGCCCAGCTTCTGGAGAAGAGCTTCTGTGCCTCGAGTTACAGCATTCAGGTGTCAGGACCTTTGGTTGATACACGAAGGCAACCATTAAGGTCTAATCTACAGCACGTCTAGCAGATATCGGAACCTGGAATGGGCCTCACCAGAACTCACCCACAAGCCACCCGTCTTGTAATTTCCAGGGATGATCTGTAGCTACTTACTTTCTCCAGCGGCTATGGGCACGTTTACGAGCGTAGGAGAAAGACGGGGGAAGTCTCGAGTCTCGCCAAGGGCTGAGCTTCCCCCAGATGGCACTGCCTGGGGGCCGACACCCCCTCCGTCTGCGCTGGCATGGACTGGCACCGTTACACTCCCCGAAAGCAGATCCGGTTCAGCGCAGGTTTCTTTGGCGACGTGAGGAAGCCCCAGGAAACCCCAAGGGGGCGCTCACGCTCACGCAGTCTTATCATCAGCATTACTCCGTTCTCCGCCCCTCCCGCACAATACCACCAGGCATACGGACGGGGGCGCCCTGCAGCTCTTTGAAAACCAGCTCACGCCCACCAGAGCCGTTCAGACATTAGAACTCGTCTTGGCCGTGATCCTCGCCGCTCACCTGCTTCCTCTGGGGAGCTGAGGGAGGCGCTGTCCTGGGACAGTGTGGTCCAGCTTGAGTCCTCGTCGCTCGGTGCCAGGTTCTGGATGCGGTTGAGGGCACAGTCCGTCTTGGCCCCTGTCCTGGGCCGGTCCTTCTTGGTTTCGGAGGCGGAAGAGGAGGAAGACGAAGAGGAGGCCTCCGAAAGCAGGGTGACGTCCTCGGGGCTGGACTGCTTGGGGGGTGTAGGAAGCTCGTGTCGGCTTTGGGGCGCATTGGCGTTACACTCCTGGCCAGCGTGCTCGTCTCCGTAGTACTCCAGAAAGCTCTTGGACCTCCTGGGCGGGGCCCGGTTCTCCTTGCCCTCAGAGATGACGGCGGTATCCTCGGCGCCATTCCCATTGTCGACGTTCTTGTTGCAGTCCTGCTGCTCGGCGGCCTTGCGCATCTGGTTCGCCCCATTCTTGGCCATCTTGGGATTGGAGGAGGTGCTGGAGGTGGGTGGAGCCTCGGTGCCTGTGGGCGGAGCCTCGGTGCATGTGGGCGGAGCCTCGCCCAGACCCATGGCGCTCTGGAGGCTAGTCAGTGCGTACTTCATGCGACACTTGGGGAGCGTGGCCGAGCCCTGCTTCAGGACGTCACAGCTGAGCAGCTGGTTGTGGGAGGAGCGTAAGCTGAGGGAGCTGGGCGGCGTGGCCAGCGGGCCATTGCGATTGGCCATGTCCACTGACATCATGGCTGATGAAGGGTCCACTGAAGGGGGGAAAAAAAAGGGCGGGAAAATGAGGTTTACAGGTCAGTCTCCACATTCACAGTTACAACAATCATATTGGTAGAAGGTAGAACTGAATAAATGATCCAACAACCTCTCATCGCAGAACATAAATGGATCCTTGGGGTCCTCACGACCGAACACACTTCTCCTTGTTGTGCTGAATAAAACTTGAGCTCATATCAGCTAATGAAGACTGACGAGCCGTCTAATCATCTGCCTGCTCATAAATACACGTATCCCTCCTACCCAAGTTCATGCTCTTTCAGTTTTTCAGGTAAATCGATATTAATAATTTTGCTTTACCATTGTATGCATTTAATTGCAGGCCTAATTATATTACACATAATCCAAACACACCTTTTTAAAAACTTTAATAATCGTCTATTGTATTGATGTAAAAGCTAGCTGCTGCAATCAAGCTAAATATAGGCTATATAAATCTAAACATGTTGGTTCCATTATGAAGCCAAATGCAACAATTTTAAAATAATAATTAATAAATACACAACTTTTAAAAATTAACTTTTTTATTAATGCTTGCTGCCACTATTGATGTAAATATACATTAATAATCCAATAAAACACGTTGATTATACTATGAAGTTAAATGTAAGTGGTTTTTAATGATAATAATAAAATCGCCTTTAAAACATTCGTAAACGTAGAGTTTCAGAAACACGGGTCTAAGAAACACATCCTGCCTCATGATAAGCGTGTGACCACCAGAGTGCCCCCCCCCCGACGCATTGGCAAACCAAAGCCTTTTCTGGAAGGTTCTGGGAGCAGCAAACGCTGTTGTGTCATTTAAGTCTTTGAAGTTTGAAGTACTTTAAACATCACGACATTTTTTAAGTTTTGTTTTAAAATAACGAACTTTTTGCATTTTTTTTGGTTTGCGCTGTGATCCAAATAAAGATAAACATTTACCGGCACCTTTATTCCCGTTCTCAATCATTTACATAAATATCGATAAGTATGGGAAATGACCTTAAAATGTACTACTGTGTAAAAGGTGACCTTAAAATGTACTACTGTGTAAAAGGTGACCTTAAAATGTACTACTGTGTAAAAGGTGACCTTAAAATGTACTACTGTGGAGCTAAAGGTTCAGAAAAGGCACGGCCTACTCTGAACTCCTGCCTGTCTTTCCTCATTTCCTTTTCTCCATTTCTTGTCCACTACATTTTTAAGGCCTGGCTTCTGGCTTCTGGGAAATTACCACCTGCTTCCTTATATGCAAAGTCCAACGGCGAAATGTGCCAACAGCACATCTATCAAACCTAAAATCTCCACCGGAAGCGCTTGATAGTCCAGTGGAAATGATCCATGTTTAACTGCCTTTAAGTTTCCAAAAACAGTACAGACTGCTCCATGGTACAAGCAAGGGGGCGGTTACTAAAGAAGAACAGCAGAAACCACCCGGGGACAATCAGTACCTTGGAGATACGACAGAAGCTCGACCCTGAATTCACAAAAGACCCCAATTACGTCTGGCTGAGCACAAAGGAAAACATTCCCTGAAAAATCAGAACCTCTGTTGTCAAAACCAGCTTGAAAAAAAAGGAATAAAACACTTTCTTGTAATTTGCCAGAGCCCCCCCCCCCCCCCGCATTGTGCTCGCAAAGTCATCACCCCAGCTGACAGCTCAGGGACCGAGCTCCTGTGACTCACCAAACGATGACCTGTGAGACACACACATACGCATGCACACACACAGACACAGACACACACACACAGACCTGTAGTCATATCCTTGTGGGGACTCTCTATTCATTTCTATGGGCAAAACCCTAATTACAATAATGACAACCTAAATCCCTACCCAGCCCTAACCTTAATCATAAGTAACCAAACAAAATACAAGACTTTTGGCATTTTTAGTGTCTTGATTGCAGTCTCAGATTTTTATAAAACTGAGGTTATCGTTGTGGGGACCAGAAAAATGTTCCCACAAGGTAAAAGGTTACAGGATTTTATCAGATCGTGGGGAAAATCTGGTCCCCACAATGTAAGAATTACACAGATACATGGGCACACAATCTGACATATGAATGCCTCAAAAAACACACACACAAGCTTCAGGCTGGTGGGAACGGAGATGGAACGTACCAGAAGTCTCGATGGGGTAGGAGCTCCCAGAATGCCGTCTGCCCATCATGGAGGGTCAGTTCATCACAGAGCCTCTGGCAGCATCCAGCGGGGGGGGGAGGGGAGGTCAACACTGGCCGCCTCGTTCTAGGGAACAATCAGACACACGTTCTATAAGACGGGCTGTTTAAAGCCAACTCCGACTCACGCTGATGACACAGAACCCCGATGTGCTGGGGAGGGACAGGAATGTTAATATTTATTCTGAAAAACTAAAATACATGCAGACGACCAGACCCAAATCTTGAGGACAATGGGCCTCTTTCAGCAGTATATCGATTCCACACAGTGGGGGAATCTCAATATGTGTACTTGACTGTACTTGTGTTCTCGGGTACCCGTTTTACGCCATCTTCCGTTGCCGAAGACCAGTAGTACAGAGGATGGTAAAAACCCCTGAATGTTGGTCTTGTTTCACCCCAAATATCGGAGACACATCGGATGCCCTCCTCGCCAAACAAGACCAATCCCATGATTCACTGTGCCCCAAGTTTCTTACTGGGAGGCAAGTTAGCAAGACCGGTCTTGCCAAGACCACAAGTACAGTCTTTGTGTTCTTGGTATTGAGATTCACCCAGTGACTCGAGTGGCTATTCAGCTTCGTGTCAGTGCTCCCTGTATAACCTTCTTAAGTGAAGGCATGGTTCCACTTTCAGGCACAATGCCATCACAAGCTTACCAATAGGCTGACTCAGGAAGGGGCTTTAAGATCTTTCACAGAAGACCACGGTATCAATACCTGAGGTCGCCGGTTATAACCAGATATAGGTTAGATATAGATATTTTGCCTTCCTTCCCATTCGAGAAAGTGGCACCTCATAAGACATTAAGAAACCTCACAACAGTGCATGATCTCCAACCACAGGACCCAGCCAACAAGCACACCCTGAAACTGCACCCCTAGTGAAATGAGTCACCCCCCCAGAGTCATCCTTGCAAGATAGCCTCCCTCAAATTGTTACAAGAATACGTGTTATTTCCCGATGTTCTCGATGATTAACTGCAGAGCTTAAGAGATGTTGGTCTTTGGATATACTTTTGATCCTATCTAGTGTATCACAATAAGTGATTCTCGGAAAAGAATGATTATTAAGGGCAGTAGGCACAGTAAATCCAAACAGACATACCCACCACAGCTATAATTAGAGTCACACAAGGTATCGATTAACATACGTCGGCCATTATTTCCCATCAAAATTTAGACTATTAGTCATTATTCAAAATACCGAAATATTGGAAAGGATTGCTGTGAATCATCAGCCATGTTCCTAGTGAAGGGCGAGGTATTCTGTTGGTTCATCCACCACTAAGAACCACACTATTCTCTCCAAAGTCAATACTACTTTACTGATGTTTCACTGCCTTTATTATAGGTCTGGGTAATTAATCAAATTTATTTTAATTTCAATTAAAATTCAGTGTGGCTTCCAACCATTATCAAAACAAAATAACTGAGACAAAATGATTAATGTGCTGCATTTAGTTACACAGTGATGCCCCCCCCATTTGTCTTGTGTAAATCCAGCACACCTCTATCTGCCCCCCCCCCTTTTATCCTCAGTTATAAGGTTCAAGGAAATCCACTGTTAAAAAAAGTTTATTTTTTTTAAAGTTCAATAAATGCGTGATATTTCCAAAGTTGATGAGTAATCATGTTAATCGTGATTTCAACATTAACCAAAATAATCGCGATTATTTTGCCCTACCGTATTATATAACGTGATTACTCAAATGATCATAAGAAGTAATGCCAGCTACACTACACTACAGATTTACGTAGCTCAGAGGTTAGCCAGTTATTGGTTTCGGTTTTGTGTATCAGCAAAAAATGTATTATTTATTGGTTATTGGTATAGGCTAAAATTTCAACATTAGCATAACGCTAATCAAATATCTCAGAAGGAGTGTTATTGCCCTTTCTGATCTGCTCTTGGACAATGACCCAAGCGTTCACACCAAACTAGATCCCTTAGCACTCTCATTATCAGTATTTACATCTCACCCATCAAGGACGTGCGAAAATCACATTGTTGCTGTTGTGACTTTTTGTTGGCTTATATAGCATTGCTATCCCGCTTTACACTCAGGTTCTGAAGCCAGGCATTTTGTCAGTGTGACGATGAGGATTTACCGGGAACTAAGCCAGCAACCAGCTTTCAGGTTACAAGTTATAGTCACTGACAGCCAAGCTACCCCCAGGAGGTCCTGCTCTTGTAATGAGGAGCAGATAAGGATCCAAACTTCCGAAAGAAGGTCCTAGAGTCGTTCTGCAGGAGGGACATCGCTGCTGGACCCCTAAGAAAGATACTTAACCATCAGTTTGGTCACAATAAATTACTGGAGACGGCCTGGATGGGGGTTTCATTAGCTAGACTAAAAGGAGGGCAGTGTGCACCTTAGTGGGTTAGGACACTGTGGGCGTCAGCAGAAGGTTGCTGGTTCAAATCCCGGGGTCAGCAGAGTGATTCATCATCGGGCCCTTGAACAAGGCCTTAAACCTCCAATTGCTCCAGGGACTGTCTGACCTGCTTTCTGGAAAACGTACGTCGCTTCGGATAAAGGGATTTCGGACAAAAGCGTCCACTAAATGCTATCCGAGGTCAGACAGGATGATACATCTACCTAAACCCAGGGAGGTAGACACTGCTGGAGGCCCACTGGCGACCAAAGTGGGTCAATAACAGACTCAGCTTTCAATTTTTTTCCCCTCAAAACCCAGTTCACTCAAAGGGAGTCTCAATATCACAAATGAAACAAAGGCACAGACGAGGAGAGATCCAGATTCACACGTCCAGCTTCCTCGCAGGCACAAAGAGAGAAGCACTAGGAATATAAAACGACGGACGAGAAGCAGAAGCAATGCAGGTCCAATGCCTCCTAAGGTTAATAATTAACAGGAAAAAGCAGCCAAAGTCAACACAGTCTATGTGGCGGACAGCTGGTAAGGGGGTCTTTGTGGACAGGTGCTATCCCAACCTGCACGGACGCCTCAAGTTCACGGGGTCTCCAAAACACACTCGCGGCAGGAAGTGCGACAGAAATCCAGGTCTGCTTCAAAGCACACGCAAAAACAGCCAAAACATTCCCTCACCCCATCTGCTGCCCCCGGTCTCCATGGCAACGCGG
Organism: Hippopotamyrus pictus; assembly: GCA_026781145.1. Lineage (NCBI taxonomy): Eukaryota > Metazoa > Chordata > Actinopteri > Osteoglossiformes > Mormyridae > Hippopotamyrus > Hippopotamyrus pictus. Next base: position 1,553,852 of record JAODLC010000054.1, on the reverse strand, counting down.
CCCCCCCTCCCTCCTCCACTTCCCAGAATCCTGTTCTACCGCGGGCAGCACTACCGATACCCCAGGCACGTAAAATCACGTGACGTGTCCAACATCGAGGGCTGCTGGGTAATTTTTCTCTCTTATCTTCATTATCGAGGAAGGGAGGGTATCATCCCAAATGAAGGACGCCGTGAAAACTGGATGGCAGACTTCCGCATGGAACACAAGTGACGCCATCTGTCCCTGGTGGCTCCGCAGGGGCCCCTGGCCTCGGCCCCTGGCCAGAGGAGCATGAGAGGAGCTTCCAGCAGTTCATACGTGTTTGGTCTCCTCTAATCTGAAAGCTGTCCTAACCCCAGAAAGCTGCTCGGCTCACTTTGCACACGACGCAACTCTGGGGGTGTCTACTGCTGTCAGCTGGGGGCCCGAGAGACATTCCCCCCCCATGTGAGATGGGGCTTTAAGGGGAGAGGGGGGTTAGGGTTAATTAGAGCAGAGACAGCAAGCCCCCCTCCCCCCCCGCCCCCCAACCCACGGTGAACTTCATGGCGCCACCAGCTGGAGGCTGACATGGCAGCACGTTAGGGGCGTTAGGGGCGTTAGGGGCGTTAGGGGCGTTAGGAACGCTAGGAGCGTTAGGAGCGCTAGGGGCGTTAGGAGCGCTAGGGGCGTTAGGAGCGTTAGGGGCGTTAGGAGCGTTAGGGGCGTTAGGGGAGTTAGGGGCGTTAGGGGCGTTAGGGGCGTTAGGGGCGTTAGGGGCGTTAGGAGCGCTAGGGGCGTTAGGAGCGCTAGGGGCGTTAGGGGCGTTAGGGGCGTTAGGGGCGCTAGGAGCGTTAGGGGCGCTAGGAGCGTTAGGGGAGTTAGGGGCGTTAGGGGCGTTAGGGGCGTTAGGAGCGTTAGGGGCGTTAGGAGCGCTAGGGGCGTTAGGGGCGTTAGGGGCGTTAGGGGCGTTAGGGGCGCCGGACCAGACCGATTACAGCCGGACATGGAGACGAAGTCAGTGGGGAGGACAGGGACGTCGTCAGCGATTAGACCCCAAAAGGAATGGAAAGAGGAGGGAGAACCACGGAGAAGATGGGAGATACCTCCATCTAGGAGAGACAAGCGGCATTGAGGGGGAAGGAAGAGAGGAAATGGGGAAAGCCAGAGGGTCAAGTTCAGCCTGACTGTGAATGCCTGGAGGGGGGAGAGACACAAAGCGAATGGAGCTGGCTGATGGAAGATGGGGGGGCTGATAGGAGATAAAGGGGAGGTCTGGGGGCTGATGGTAGAGCAGCTCATAGCAAGCCCTTACTCACTGTCTGTCAGCACCCAGCTGCTCTGAAAACAAATACAATGCCCCCCCCTTACGCTTAGCTGACAGGACGACAGCTGATGGGCCGCACTTCCTCAGGGACGCACTCTCTGCACACAATACCACAGTGTATTAAAGGTCCCACAGAGGGCTGGAACAAGCACGGGGGCCGGGGGGGGGCATCCTCAGCGCCATGACAACCGTTTCCAGGCATGGCACCGGAGCAGGCGTGTCCGGGCCTACCGCACTAATGTGCGAGCAGCCACGCAGTGGACTGGGGGCACGTCGGCATGGGAACAGGGCATGGAGCCCACAGGGCGCTAAGGGGGCCTATCGGAAATCTTCCTGGCACACCTCTGAGTGGGAGGAGCCACACGCATCCTGTGTCTGAGCACGTGCTTGTTAGCGCTAACGACAACAGGATAACACAGCGGCCCCCCAGGATTCGAGGGGAGTTAAACCGCAAGCCGGCCACAGCTTGGGGCCCCGTGTTAGGAAGCCACACCTGCGATGTCAGCGGACTCCACACCGACATCACAAAGACAGCAAGTCACGTGACATTATTACAGAAATAAGGACCAAAGCAAATACTGCACATTTATTTTGGTAAGTATCAGCGTTACTCCCTATACTGCACTTTTGTCTTTGTCGTATTTCTTACTGCACAGTCGTTTGTCCTATTGCCCCCCCGAGCACCTCTCCCCAGCCCGGCAACTGTGGCATGAGAGTTTCACTGCATTCCTTGGATCATATGTGACGATCAAAACTTTAAAGATCGCAGAGATAGGATGCAGAGTTAATGCTTTGCTGTCCACCCGTCCTAAGACACTGTTACTCCAGTGGCCATAAGACATCCTTCTCTCTCTCTCTCTCACACACACACACACACGCTCACAGCTAAACCAGAACATTTACACTGCAGTTTATGAGGACCAGACCGCCTCCTCGCCACCACAAACAGATGAGAGAATCTGAAACTGTAGCCCACGAGCACTGCCGCGGCTTGGCGTTCACTTATCACCTCCGGCAATAGAATGGGGGGGCGGGAGAGCGTGGAGTTTAAGGCGGCAATCGCCCCGCACCACTGGCTCCCTTCCAAGCTCCGCTTTAATGGAGCAGCTGAATTCGCCAACACGCTAATCATCTTAACGGTGAAAACGGCCACTAAACCGGCTAATGGCACTGCAGCTTGATGCTGAGTAATCATCCTTACAGCATGTCACTGCGCCAGTGGGGCGTCAAAAGCAGACGCGGCGTCTCCCAGGCCCGTGCTGCGGACCAGAGCCGTCGATCGACGCCCGAGGACCATCACATGCGGACTGTGAAGGGTCACGAAGCACCTAATAGGCAAAGTCATTATTGTTAACGAAAACTAAAACAAATGAGGAATCATTTTTGTGAACCACAAAAACATGCAAAAATTAAATAATCTAAACAATAGACAATAAAATGAAAACTATAAATGCCGCATCTGAAACTAAAATTAAAATCAAATAAAACTTCAAATACTTTGTTACTGTTTTTTATATTATTTAACTAAAATAATGATTACTTTATCTTGAATGACCATCAATAATACCAGGAACATGTTTGACCCATTTTCAGGATATTAGTTCTGTGTATTCAAGTAGAATTCTCTGAAGTTCAGGTGCATAAAAAAACTTCAAGACAAAAACGCAGGGATGGAGCGAAGCGGGGAAACGCAGGGATGGAGCGAAGCGGGGAAACGCAGGGATGGAGCGAAGCGGGGAAACACAGGGATGGAGCGAAGCGGAGGAACTCAAGCCTCAGGACAGGCGTCAGAGGGTCGAGAGCAGGACACGGCAAGGACGAGGGGCAGGAGGAAACAGGACAAACATCCCAGGTCTCCAGAGCATCTGCCAAAGTCGACAAGGTCTGGTAGCTGGCCCACCTCCCACTCCAGCCCCTGACTGAGACGTGGGGACTACTCTATCAATCTGTATGAGGCGTGTTAAGGCTGTGGCCGGGGGAGATACAGCCCCCAAAACCTCTCCGCCCAGGCCGGGCTGCTGTGTACCCAGACGAGGTCGGAAGGAGTACCCGTGCCAGCGATGAGCTCAGCAAGCATAAGCAGGATGACTAACGGCGCCCCCCGCAGGGCAGTACAGCCCATGACACATGCTCCCGCCGCAGGAATGCAGGCCAGTCACATGACCGTACATTCGCGACCATGACAGGAGCGTGGGGCCCACAGCGCCTCCCACAGGCTACTGCAGACCTGTGCACCCGCAGGGAGATGCGCCTTTTGCGCCAAGAAGTTCCCTCACATGGACACCTGCTGCTCTGCAGCCTTGGGGGGGGGGGGGGGGGGGTCACATGGC
>JAODLC010000054.1:1499436-1540262 GCA_026781145.1 Hippopotamyrus pictus | reverse complement strand
CCCTGGCAACTGATCTGCTTCAAGCCCCTGGAATGCGCTATGAAGAAAGACAGCCCCTTATGAATGACGTCATTTCTTTCTAAATGTGTCAGCCAGCGCTACTCTGCTGTGGATCTACCTTCCTTCCTTTTACTGTCCTGACCTGCAGCCATGAGAACACTGCCTGGTTCCGGGCCCGCAGAACCGTCTCCGCAGCCACCTCGCCTCCAGCTCTACCGCAAGGGGACGGGCAGAGATACGGGTCAAGCCTGCTTAAGCCCATTTCAGCTGCCAAACCGATCCAGAACGCGACCCTCGCAGGGGAAGGAGAGATCCACCTTAGCCGCCCTGGTTCAGCTGTAACCCCAACCCCAGCTTCAGAGAATAAGCCCAGCAAGCCTCCAGGGTTCAGTTCAAATAGGTTTTCCTGCAGCGTCTATGAACAGACGCACGGAGAGAACCAGCTGCCTGGCAAATCACACCGAAATGTTTCCACATGACGACATGCGCTTCACGTGGAGGGAGAACCTGCTGAAACCTATAGAACTCAACGTAAGGATTATTACAGTAGCTTTTACAATGGAAGCCATTGTTTTGCTTGTTTCAGCTCTGGGGGGGGAGGTGGAGTTAAAAGGCCCCCCCACCCCTTGAATCCCAGCACCAGCAAGGCGTTAGTAACCGACTGATAAGGGACCGGAAAAAAGAGCTCTTCTCCCCAGGGACATTTCATGTCTAGGCGATTTCCGGTTCTGCCCGCACATGTGGCTTTGCCCCGTAGCTCCTGGGGTGACTGTGCACCTGGACGTACGGGCCAGGATGCCCCGAGACCGGCTCTCCGTCGCCTCCTAATCGTTGCAGTGGGAGCCTGTGACGGAGCCCCAGAAGCACAGACAGCCACTAACCCACACCCTCTCCCTGCAGGGAGCGAGATGGTCCGGCAAAGACACAGCACAATCCGGCAAAGACACGGCACGATCGCAAAGCACAGGGTTAGCCAAATGCTGCGTCATTAAGGCCAGCGACCCCATATTTAATCAGGGCCTATTGCAGGTACCTATCAAGTGTTTACAAAATTCTCTCACATACCTCAATACATTATTAACTTATTTAATAAGTCACTGCACTAATTACTGCAGAATTGCAAATATCCCACTTACCCAGAAAAGGTTTGGAACCTATAATCTTTCTACAGCAATAGTTTCGAACCCACAGAAAAAAAAGTAAGATGAGCTGTCCCTCCTTGGACATGACCGCTCTGTAAATCCCAAGGATATTTTACATTTTTCTATTTAAAAAGACCCCCGACAAAAAAAGAAATTAAAAAAATTAAAAATTTAAATCTGATTCTGCAGTTTTCATATGTGAGACAATCTAGCCCGAAGATCCATCAGATTGCTTATCATGGTGTAGTCACAATGAGTCATTAATTATAAGTCAGAATTTTAATTATAGGGCACTATACAGCTAAGCCCTGCGGTCCTGTAAGACTCCATTGTCTGACCCACTAATTCATCATCTAGGCAAATGAAAACCGTCTGACCACAGACAAAAAGTCACACACCGAACAGAATACTGCTGGTAATAAGCAAATAAAATAATTGCCATCAACGGCAGCAAAATAATCAGAATGTTCGACTTTAGTTATAAAAATGAGCCATTTTTCTGAGATGAGAAGTTATAATGCCTTGGAATAGGGTGAAACGATTCAACCCTGAATGCATAACTACGAAGTGTAGCATGAGCTTATTTAAACAGTTTTACACACATTAACACACTAAGAAGAGGACTGAGGGCATTGGGAATCTTAAGTAATCACACACAACAAAACGAGGGAGAAAGAAAACATTCACCTCCGAGTGACAAGCACCACATTGCGCTGGGGACGTTTCAGTAAAAGCCACTCCTTTGTTAACAGAGCACCTTAAACCACTATTAGCATGGCAGGTCAATCCTATAGGCGACATAGGCGTCGCCTAGGGCGCAAACTTCTGAGGGGCGCCGACTTGCCAAAGAATTTCACTTTGCCTCGGACGGAGGGCGCCGGCGGTGATGCTCGCCTAGGGCGCCCCATCGGCAAGGACCGGCACTGACTATTAGTATTTGAATTTATTTTTAAGGTAATATTTTGCAGGCCTGGGGCGATGCGAAGCGCGGGTGTCGCAGCGCACCGAGGCTTCCCGTACCACTGCAGCGCCTCCCCGCAATGGCAGCGGACGGGGCTGGTCCCCCCGCAAAAATCGCACCTTTCGGCCACCAAGACGGATCTCCCCAGTCTGTCAGTGACCCGCTAGGACGGCCCGCAAAACACCCTGCATATTTCACATTTAAGGGGCGACGATGCGGTGTCCCTGGCACCCTCCCCCCCGGATAAGCTCACTGCCCCAGGTTAAGGTGACCCGCAGACGCTGCCTGCCGTTTACGAAGCGCTGCGCACCGGCTACGGCTCATGCGGATCGGCCGCCGATTATTCCCCATCTCAGTCCATACGGCACGAATTCGGTCGCTGCTGTTTAGAGAAAACTGGACAGAGAGGCTCCGTCCTCCTCCACCTCCTCCGCTATATACCGCACATCTTTGCAAAAAATAAAGAATATTTTAAAACATCGCAAATCATGGCCAATTGAGCCCAAATATGCGCAAAGCGGATCCAGCGCAGCCGAACCCGAACCCGAACCTCTCCGGGAGCGCAGCGTCACCGGGACGCTGTGTCACTCACCTCCCGTGCGGGCTTCACCATGCGCCGCTCCGTCTGCTTGCTCTCTGTCTCCCTCCCCCAGATGTGAGCGCCACCTCCCCCCTGCACGAGCTCCGGAACTGAACGCTCCAATCACAGCGCCAGCTACAGGAAACACTTCCCCGGATTCGGGCGCCTCAACTGGGTCACTGCGGATATGCCTCTGCTCCGAATGAATTCAGGCTTATGAAACATTACAGAGACAAATCATACGATGCACGAACGCCTAAAAAAACACGTCACTCGGATTTTTGTGTTTTATTTGCTTAAAAAACAAATTTCGGTTTGTAACTCACCTCACTACAGTTCAGGTCATTAAAGTTGTACAAAGTTCTTGCTGTAAAAGTGAAAAGGGCATTATTTGTGTTTTCAAACAACATTGCAAGAATATTCCATCCATTCAACCATTTTCTGTACCTATACATTTACAGCCACTAACCCACACCCTATATACACTACCTATACATTTTCTTGTCCTATAGGTTCTCAAATTGAAACGACACATAAACTTTACTTTGATCAAATGTATCAGATTAAACAGAAGAGTATATTGTATTTTGAATTTCATTTATTTTCTGATGATTGGGAGGATCACAATGCAGCGACGTTTGAATCTGTTGCTTTTCATGCTGTCTACATGAGAAAATGTGATATTCTTTTAGCTTAACTTGGCTGAGCATTTGTATTACTGTGCTGTTGTATGCCTGATGACATGCAGACGATTCAGGGTCTCCATCGCTTCTACCCACGTGGAGCATAATTTTTAAATTCTCTCGACATTCCCTGAAACCCCACGGAAGGTCCTTCTGTCACTGGAAATGTTATGCTGGTTACGGATACAGCTGCAGGACCGAAAATCGACTGAAAGATTACGGCCGGGCTGCGTTCGGTACGAAGTGAATCGCGTCAGCCAGACACAGGTGACCGGACAGAGATAAGCGAAGCAGCTTTCAGTACCGGGACAGCCATGTGACTTTGGGTAAGTTATGTCGGCAGATAGCGGCCAGACAACCCAAGGTTTCACAGCGCTGCTGCTCCACAGGGAAAAATATCTCAGAGACTTGCATAAAGTAGCCTGAGGCACTGGTGAAGTCCAGCTCTCGATTTATGTGAGGAATATGCATAGGCAGTATTTATATAGCTGTGGGTGGCGTGGCGACCACACATCTACAAGGTCCGGGGTATAAATCTTGCCTCCAGTCTCGGTGCGTTTTACCCTGTCACGGAGGGTTTGAGTTTTTGGGCAGGTGTTTGGCGGAATTATTCTATCTGGGGTATTTAGCCTGTGGGAAGGTCTTGTCAGCTGCATCCTGAGCAACCTCCCCATGACAACAGCGGCTTGATTCTCAGAAGTATCCCGGGGCATCATTAGGATACAGGGAACAGTCAGTGGAAAGTACACTGAACTCGCTGATCAGGAGCGGGCGGGAGACTTGGATAGAGCCTTATAGTCAGACAGAGATGGATAGTTCCGATCCAGAAAGTAAAAATCCAGATCAAGGTTTTGTTTGAACTAACCAGTTGAGTATAAAAGAGTCACAGACACAGAGCACTCAACTGATTGGTTGAACCAAAATCTAGGTCTGGATTTTTACTTTCTGGACCTGAACTATCCACCTCTGTAGTCAGTAGATGCTCTTGTGTTCCACACAAGGTCTCACAGCACAAACAAGGGCACAGGAATTTCTGTTTCACTGACATACACGATTTATCGTTGCCCTTGACAGTTTTGATCAGTCGCTCCATTTAACCCCATGTAACCTGCTATGTATGTTGGATTTCAGACACCAACAATAAAAAAGTGTATCTGTAAGTAGAGATACGAGGCCAATGGTGGGGTCCCATAACCCAGCATTTGTGACTGACATCTAAACACCCTCACTCAAATTTTCAGCACCTTGCTTGATGAGACCAGCAGCAATATCAAACCAAATTAAAGCAGTCATATGATACAGTTTAATTATATTTCATCAGTCGGCGCTGTGTTTATGCATTGAGATGTCCATAGTTACAGAGATAACATATGTTCTACAAAAAAACACCTTACTTCAAAATTAGTCTGTATTGATCTATAGAGTAAGAGCACGATAAGGTAGGATATATTATAGAGCCACGCAAAAAACATACAGTCACATTGCAAAAGAATAATAAGGAAGCATGATAGGGATTTTAATAAAAACCACTTGATTTCATATTAATAATTTATGTATATAACTACAGCAGCTGCTGGATCTATGTTCTTCCTCCCTGGTGGTTTTATCACACGATCTTGTTTTGGATTAAAGTCTATTAAGAATTCAGTAAAGAATTTGTAACAGCGGCGATTTACCTAAGACGTCCAATCGGAAGTGACTTGTTTGTTTTTAAAAGGAAAATGGCACACGGAAGGTAGGCTTGCTTCTGTACAGCTTCGAATATACACTTGCGTCACCTGCTGTTAGGTTTTGGAAGTACAGCAGTGCACAGGAACGCCGTATTTTCACCATAGTATTCAGCAGGTGCTTGTCTATTTAAAAAAATGGCTTAGTAATTGCTAGTTTAAGATTAAGAATTGTTGCCCGACTGGATTTAGAATTCTTAGTCCATGTCAAGTAATCAGTCAATTCCATGGGCCAAAACGTACTGAATCTTAAATGCACAGTTTATATAATATCTAGCTATAGTGACCAGCAGACATGTAAGCACTTTTATTCACGCTAATAACTTTAGGTGCCAGTGTAACACATTTACCTAAAACACTGAAAAGTGATGAGAACTGTATGATTGACACTGAATTGTTGCATAAGAGGAAAATTTATTTCTGATACTGCTGTAGAAATGTACGACTGCCCTGAACCCTTTAATGACGCAACATTTAACCAATCACAGAATGGAAGGTCAGAATATTCCAATAATGGTTTGGTGTGAAAACTGCTGTGCAGACTCATCAGTTTGGGGCAGATCTGCTCCCCCCCACCCTTCCCGAGGACCCTGACCCTGATCAGGATGATCAGCATGGGCTCCCAATGCATTTGATTCCATACCCTTTGGGAAGAACGCTCATTTACTGACATTCACTCCGAAACAACATCCATGTGAAGAACAGTCAGGAGCACCCAGGGAGCCATTGAGATTAAGGGCCTTGCTCAAGGGCCCAAGGCTGATACTTTTACTCTGTCACCGGGAGACTTGAATCCTGAACTATCCAGACGTGAGCACAAATCCAGTGCATACCTGAAATTCTACACTTTCAGAAAAAAAGGATAAAAATGTGTACCTCTTGCTTGTCACTGGGGCTGTACCCTTGTGATTGTACCTTGAAAGGTACAGAAATGGACTCTGAGGCGCATCCCAAAGGTACAAACAGCATTAATGTACCATCAGTGGTACGAAAATGTTCCTCAGGATCCATTTCTGTACATTAAAAGGTACAATTACCCACAGCCAAGGGGACAATTGGCAGACCCTTGAGGGTACAGCCCCAGTGACAAGCAAAGGTACAAAATTTTACCCTTTTTTCAGAGTGTAGTTACTCTTCCCCGACTTCCAAGATCCATGGAGCCTTCCCAAAGCTTTCACCCGTCCACTTCCTTTCCATTATACTGGGGACACCCACACCCCAGTCCCAGCTGGGATATGAAGAATAATGCTTTACAGACCGGACTCCTTAAATCTGGCCCTCGATTCCAAATCCAGGCTTTTCAGTTCTCACGGGTAGACGGTTTAATAATAACTATTCTTATTGACCACAGAGGCTTCACACCTGGCTCACAGGTAAAGGTTGGCAAATCAGCAGGGCTCAAATGTTAAAGACCGTGATTTGAATATCCCTGGCTATTCAAAACTACTACTCTACAGTGACACCTATTGATTGTACAAACAACAATACCCTGGGTTGTCAGACACAGGGCATGTTTGAGGTGGATCACGTGATGTTTCCCAAACGCTGTTGCTTCAAGTTTTAGAATAAAATAGCAGTGAAATTTAGCAATAAGTTTAGATGAAAACAGATGAGGAAATGTAGTTTGTCAAACACCAAACCTAAGTTTAGAAACATACACGATATATAAAGCGAAATATAAATCGTGCCATTTATTGATCTTTTAATCTTTTCTCAGTAAAAAAAAAAAAATGAAAACAGTTTTGAAGTCCGATATTTATGTCAGATACTTCTTGTTCTTTGTTTGACAGCTACCTTAATTTGTACTGCTAGCCTTAATTTTGCAAATGTACACTCTAACACCATTTGCATTTTATATATTTAGCGGTCGTTTTTGTCCAAAGAAAGTTCATGTACAAGTGAGGCAAATATAGCACATTACAAACATGGAGTGAAGGAGTCAACTAGGTATAAATGTAATGAATTTAAGATAACCAGGTTTAGTAACCCGAATCTACCATTATATAATGGAAAGGAATGTGAATATAGAAAAAAAAAAAAAACATTATTTAGAAGAGGAATGTAAAGTCTGCACATTTCTTTGCAAGTAATGGTCGGTATGGCGACCGCAGAACACATTGAGCACCGGCTTAATACTGAGTTAAGTTAGTATTTATGTGAGACGTACACCCTTTTATAACTGATATATCTACAGGCCAACGCAAGTAAACCCGCATGTGTGACATAGTGTCATGCCACTAAAGAAATCTCTAGAAGTTTTAGTTGAAAAATGTTGACTGCTTCATTCGGTAGCAGAACATTGAATAAGGATTTGCAGTAGATTCGTGTGTCGGTTGTCTATGCGACACCTTTGTTTATAAATACAAGGAAAACAGACATTTAATGTATCGAGTATTTGGCACATGCGTAATATCGTCAATAAGGCTGATTAAAAGAAGCGTGAACATTAGCCAATATCACTGCATTACGTTGTTGTTAATGACCATTATAAACAGATTAGGCTGTATAGCAGTGATGGTGATTGGAGCGTTCATCTTGTTAACTACCGATCTAGGCTATGAAATAAGTTAAAGTTAAGCACCCAGCAATAGCAGCCGTGGAAGTGAGGGTTATGCACAGTGATGAATTGTGGAGTCACGCTGCGTCGCGCCTATATCACACGTCAGTGCCGCTCCACAGTGTCACAATATGCATATATATATATATATATATATATGTGTGTGTGTGTGTGTGTGTGTGTGTGTGTGTGTTGAAGAGATTGTTGCATTAGCCCCACACATCATAAGTTTTCCTTCGTGCAATGCAAAGTATCGTACCATGGAAAATGTATGTGATGGTCTCTCCCTGTCAAGTATTTGGTGGTTTGCTGTAACATGTATTACCGTTACGTAAAACCAGTCTATCTGCTTCATCGGTGCATTTTATAAATCGTGTAAATCGGAGCGTTTCAGTATCACTACCTGACACCCCTCTTATCCTCTTATTGTTACAAATATACTGCGTCGCTGGTACATTTTCATAAAACAATACGCTGATCAAACACCAAGACTTTTATTTCGTTAATCAAAGTACTCTCCTATCGCCAATTTTCCTCCGCGATTCGAGTAGTTGCCAGCAACTTCCATGAGAATCATACGACAATGGACTGTGCGATTATTTGGATACACAAAATTATTATTTTTCTGAGTGTTTCGGGATACTGACAGCAAAACATAATATCGCGCGTTATTCTGCCGCCTACAATAGCAGCATATTGCAAATGCACATTAGACAGCCACAGTGAGTCCAAATGATGACTTTTTGCTTTGGGTCCCCCTCTTTCCTGCACGAATGGAATGTGACCGCTGGTATATTAGCAGCTTGCTCGCGGGGCCCGTGCATCTCAAAGTGCTCGTTCAGGTGCTTATAAAGGCGACAGAAGAGCCTGGAAGCGGCTGTGAAACATTAAATCAGCGTCCAAACCTGCACCGTTAGCGATGGCGTGGAAGCCCATGGAAATTAACCCGGAGGTGCGGCGCGCTCACTTTGACTCAACAAAGCAACCGAATTGGGCTCAGATATTGTTATTCGTTGCATGTTGTTGTTAAAAAAGCACGTTTATTTTGATTGACTTTTCTTTTTTTTCAGATGCTGAACAAAGTACGTAGCTGCTGAGTCACCTCCGATCAGGGGCGGTATAAGGAGACCGCCGCTACTGCGCGTTTCTACTAGTGATGTCCGGCGTAACCTGTGATCCAAGGGCGTGGTCCTCCATAACTACCCGGAAAACCTCTAATTAACCTGGACATTAATGACGTGGTTACTTGGTTAACTCCAGAATAAGTGTTATCTGTGCATTTAGAATTGCCGTAGGCCGATGCGTGCAAGCTAGTGACTCATTCCACCGATTTGCGATTTTGTAATTTGTGCATTTTTGCAGGCTTTTCTTATTTTGCGCTGCTGTCTTAATGCGTCGCCCCCCCTTCCGATTGCAGGTGTTCAGTAAGCTGGGCGTCGGTGCCAGCTGGCGTTTCGTTGATGTTCTGGGGCTGGAAGATGACTCCCTATCCTCGGTACCCACGCCGGCCTGCGCGGTAATGCTGCTCTTCCCGTTAACACAACAGGTAGGGCGCTGGCCGCTGCACCCAGACGGCGGAGTCATGGCGGGGGTGGGGTGGGCAGGGGTGAGGATCAGTCTGGCCTGTCCCATCCCAAACGGTTTATCCGCAGGGTCTTCAACTGTCACGCATCGGGCGTGACACGCACAAAAAATCTTACGGCAAATTTTTATTATTCCATTATAAACCTAAAATTAGCGACATCAAAAGCGTTGGGGTAGTTTGCCAACCCTGCCGATTATTTACAAGGTAATAAAACTGTTATGCGTGCGCAGACTTGTAAATTGTCTATCTCACGTCAGTCAGCTGACCAAAGTTGGCATCCATGTATCTGTCTTATTAACGGCAACGAAATGGTTCATTACTTTTATTGGTATTGAAATGTCACCCTCCTTGCAGGTCTTTAGTTCTGATGACGTGACTCTACTTTTTTTGCACCCTATTTTAATAGGAGTTTTGTAATGCTTGCTTGTTATACTGCTGTACATTCGTGAATGATGCTGCTCATGCGCTAATGACGGTGAAGTGGTTTAACCTACACTTTTTTTTTTTTTTTTTTTCGTTAGCATGAGTCTTTTCGAAAGAAGCAGGCTGAGGAACTGGAAGGTAAATGCAAGGGGAACCCCGGTGTGTACTTCATCAAGCAGACCATCAGCAACTCGTGCGGCACGGTGGGCCTGCTGCATGCTGTGGCGAACAACAAGGACAAGATGGAGTTTGGTATGTACTGTATGGTGTCCGGTCTGACCTGAAAATGGCTGCCCAGGTTATGTCGGGTGAGACTGGAATCTAGCCAAAGCTAAATCTATTTGCGGCTGCGCTGGGGTGGACGTATTGATCTCTCGAGAGTGATTGAATGGTCTGGTCTTGGCTTTTGGGGGGGTGGCACACGTGACCAGTCATCTCTCCTGCAGCAGGGGACTCCGTCCTGAAGAAATTTCTAGATGAGACTGCCAGCATGTCTGCGGAAGACCGTGCCAAGCAGCTCGAGACTAACACGGTAACATAGTTTTTGAGTCTTTTTAAAATGTTTTTAAGCTTGTGATGGGCAGTTTGTGCTGTAATGGATTGTGCAATATTACAAGCTTGCTTCAGACCTTTTTAAATGAGGGAAGAGTCATTTTATTAAAACCATGCTGCCTAAAAGCTTTTAATCAAGCTTTTTTTTCCCCTTTTCCCTGGCCTTCATAATCACACAAATAACTGTTTTTTCTGTAGTAGTACTATCCGGTAAAGATGAGATTTTCTCTTCAAAAGTATAGATCTTTCTAGAACATGGTGGCAGGCATAGCTCAGATTTTAGTTGGCTGCTGTAACCGAAGGGTGTGGTCCGATATTGCACAATTTGTCAGCTTCTCGATTTCTGTGCCATGCAGAAAGCTTTATTTAGGGGACAGTTACTGGCCAGTCTCCTGATTGGCTAATTTTTTTTTACCTCCCTGTGGGAGACACCAGTTGCCACAAGGGGGCATCAGTAGGCTGCCTGTGTATCTGTATTTTTGTTGCGGACTGGCTTCTGTCCAGCCTATAATCCGCTGCCTCTGTTCCCTTCAGGCCATCCATACGACCCACGACGACGTGGCGGCGGAAGGACAGTGTCAGGTAGCCGCCTCTCCGTGCTCCGACTCTCCGCTTTTATCTCGTGCTTGGAAGTGCTCAGGTTTCTCAAACCCCCTTTCAGCCGCCGGAAGATAATGTGAACTTCCATTTCATCACCTTCGTCAACGTGGAGGGGCAGCTCTACGAGCTGGGTAATGAAGCGAAGCCGGCCTTTAATGAGTTTGTCTGAATGGATGCTTCCGAAATCGGCCTCTGAATCTTTCTTTACCAAATTGTAATTGCCCCCTCCTCCTTCCCCCCCCAAAACAAATAAAGATGGAAGGATGAAGTGCCCTGTGAATCATGGCACCACGCAAGATGACACCTTCATAATGGTATGTAAAATCAGTGACTCTACGCTATTGCTGATCTTCAGTTGGCGTGACTTCAAGGTACCTGGATCCTGCACAGTGATGGCATCTTATTTATTTTTTTCCCCTCCACAGGATGCGGCGAAAGTGTGCCGCGGGTTTGTGCAGCGTGAGAAGGGGGAGGTCCGCTTTTCGGCCCTGGCCTTGTCCAAGGCCTAAACGGACCACAAGGGGGCGTGGTTCTCCAAGAACCACAATAGCACATAGCTACAGCACATAGCTTCACGCTTCCTCCCGCTGTGTAAATGGTGTCTTTTTGCAAATCAAGACTTCTGTTGTCAGTTGCTGTACTTTGTTGGAACCCTTGAAGTAATGACTTCTCTTCAGGCCGATTTTGTTGGAATATTCCTAAAATGACGAGGCTTACTGCTAACGAACGGTTCCTGTCATCTGTAGTACTATGTTACAATGGCTGTGCTGCTGAGAAGACTTGGTTCCTTAAGTCTTATTGCACTACTGGTCATGGCCGGCCGCATTTAGGATGGTTTACAATCCAGTTGTTAATAAATTCTTTGCTTATGCAACTTTTCGGTGGGTTTTCTTTTAAGGGCGGGAAAGTCGAATTTTTCCATCTGCTGCATCATGAGTGGCCACTAGAGGGCAGTCAATGACGCTGGTTCATATGTCTGCTGTATTCCATTCGGTTTTCTTGAATGCAGATTTGACTTGTAACGCAGCCGGAATGCAGCTAGGGGCAATGGTAACTGGTATTGACAGGACCTGTAGAAGTAGGTATTGGCAAAGGGTGGGATAATGCTCAAACTGACCAACTTGGGGATGGGGGGGGGGGGTCTCGGGATGGTGAGTAGGCAGTAACCAAAAGCATGTGATTTTACCCCCCCGCATAAATCCCCCTGCGTATTTTCTTACATGGTTCTGAAGGGTAAATGTACAATTCCAGTTGAATGCCTGAAATAAACAATCAACAATTTCCATGCTTGAACTTCTAAAGACAACCAGCTTGTGTCTGTAATTCTTTTGGGGGGGGGGGTTGACTACCTGAACCAGTCTGTGATCAATGAGCCAAAACGCACATTGGGAAGGCTGTGCATGGTAAAAACCAACCTGTTCCTACAAAGAAATGGTACTCCTCATTGGGTATTTAAGCTGCTTTACGTTCAATGTTCTCTCTAAAGGGCTCTCTAAAATAAAACCCATGTTTTTTGTGAAATGAGTTATAAAAAGAACTTGGTTCTATGTAAAATTCAAAACTTATTCCGGAACATTATACCAGGGATGCTTTATTCTACCTGGTATGTAATGCAGTGGATGAGCACATCCATACAAGCCTTTAACTGATGGAAGAAGAGTTTGATTAAAGAAACTAGCAAAAGAGATCATTGGTGCTTAGTTTGCTCATAATGTAAGGCTCAGCGCCTTTGGACTCCCAGAAAACAATTGCCGTTACATTCTGCTTCCTCTTGGTATTTACGTTATGTGATCTGGGGTGCCTGGCGATTTTCTTAACTAATTATAAAACATCGCATCTCAGTCTTTCTATACGGTTAACTGAAGGCAAATTTTAATCTCAAACGCTCACCTGAAACGAGAATGAGGACATTAACGCAAGTCTGTGTGACATTTCATTATAATCAAACAGGCATTTTAAAGGCTTGACCTATTTTTTTTACAGATGTTGAACAGTTCAAATCATTCAAAAATCATTGTGCCAAAATAATTTTGTCGCAAGATGTTTCAAGTTCATATTGCTTGGTCAGTGGTATTCAAATGAGCAAAAAAAAAAAAACGGCAACATGTTCGAGGTTAAAATTAACGTCGGGTCGATAAGCGCAACTTCAGCCTGTTGTTCAGAGTGCAAAAGGTGACCGCTGGTGTCCCGACGTTAACAGATCGGCTGCATTGTCCCCACTAAAAAGCCCCCAGAGCCCCTCGGCGAGAGCGGGCGTCCTGCTCCTGCGAAAGGCGGCCATGTGACCGCGGCTGGTCGGAGGAGGTGGTGGCTCGCTTTGCATTGGCTGATGGCAGCGCTCCGCTTTTTCGTTTATTTTTAGCCAATGGTTAGGCTCACATTGCAGGGTGGCGAGTCGAGAAGCGTCTCTGACTTGTCCCAGCGCTCGGGAGACCGGAGAAACGCGAAGTGCAGTGCAGGTTTGCGGCAAAAAAAACGAGGGGGAGAAAAGCAGCATCCGCGGAGCTGGAGCTGCGTGATACAGCCGCGTCCAAGTCAGCCTTTGGGAGACTTTGAAGACTGCAACTTCATCTGCACGTCTCAGCGTCGCGCTTGTTTTGATTTGCCAAAGCAGGATATATAAAAAACTTATATATTAATTTTGAATACAAATTCAGATCGCTCTATAATATACTCTAAGGTTTTACAAATGGCCAGTCCCATTTCACAAACTGAGAGAGAGCTCCAACAGAATCAGGTCCAGCCCTCGGAATCGGCTCCCGAAGCCGCGTTTCAGGAGGCGCAAAAATGGATTGAGGTGAGTCGCAATTCTTAATAACTGTGGCTTAACATTGCTTGTAAACAACTGCACCACATCAAAAAGCAACATAACCAGCCGCTCTTTGCGGCACATCGGAAACGCAAAGGACGGCTTTTCGGTGTGCTGCTATTGTAAGTATTTCAAATAAATTGTTCGGGGTATAAATATTGCACGGTCACCTGTTGTAAAGTGACACACAGTTGCCTTTGCTGCGCATATAGTGTTACACTTGCGCTCCGAGGGACGGCGCGTTGCTACGTCACGTGGAATAGCTGCATGCAGCATCGCGGCTCGCGCGAGGGGATCGCGGCACTGGGGGGATCTGGGAGCTGTTTGTCCGAGCATCTCACTCCTGCACGTTTGGCTTTTTCTGTTTCCTTTTGCGTTGCCATTATTGATTTAAACGGATGGTGCATTTTGTCTCATGCGCTTTTGGGGCGCATCGCACCACATTTCAGACGATGTTAAAAAAACGCCTGACGTTTAGTTCTGTTATGTTTAACTTGATAACGTCCCCTGTACGAGTAAGAACGTCTCTGATTACTGCAGTGACTCGCCTAAACCTGGTTTTCGTGTGTATATCCAAACGATCAACTGGAGGGGCTTAAGTGGAGAGAAGAGGTTAGATTGACGTGGGGTGTAACGTAACCGACCAGAAGAGAATAAAGCTTATCTGGCATAGTCTGTATGGATGACAGGAGTGTATGTAGCATGCAAGCACGTGTGGAGGGTTTACATCTTAATCTAGTCTCATTCAACTGAGTATAGCACATATCAATTCAAATGGCGTACGGAAAAAAACTGGGTGACCCATTTCCAGTAGCGCACTGTCACAGCCATTGGATTGGTGGCAATCATAATGTTGCAGATAGATCTCATGTATTTCAATTACGCTGTACCACACCGAGCGTAATCGTTAGAGACGAGACCTATTTTAAACTTGAATCTAGATTGAAAACTTCTGAAATGGCGTAAATAATGTTTCTGGTCTCATTCGCAGGCTGTTACCTTTGAAAATGTTTGCTCTTGCCAGCCCTCATTATACGGCGTCCAGGAATCCGAATGTGAAGCGGGATCACTCTCCAGCGTCGATCAAGTGGTTTTTAAGCACCCTGTTTATGCGCGGGTTGTAGTTCAACAATTACGGTTTTATATTGACGCATTTGGGGAAAAAAAAAACAACTTTATTTCCGCAATAAAAAATCCTTCTATTCTAGAGTTGTCTGTCGATCGAGTTATTCAGCTTTTAGTTCTGGAACTGGTGTTAGCGATGACAATAATAATAATAACCCAACTAAATAAATAAAACATTAAACTATTGAGTCAGTTCTCAGCGGTAAATGCCTTCGGCCTCATTCATTAGTGCTCCGCACCTGTGACTGACTGCCGGAAAAATAGCCTTTTCTGAAATATAGCCAAGGGGCAAAACTCTGAGAAGTTTTCAGTGGAAGTGCTTCAACATGGGTCCTGTTTAGCCAAGCTATTTGTTACATCTTATTTACTACAAGCGGGCAGACAATGTCGGCCATTCATCCGTCCTCTGACCGCTTACCTAGTGCAGGGTCGTGGGGCCGGCAATATCATGTTAAAAGTAATGCAAAGAAACAGATACTCAGCTATGCTCGGGAAGCGGATGCTAATGAGAGGGTAGTCCTGAATGACGTAATATGAATACAGCGATGTGGTGAACACCGGAAATATATCAAACGAGCAGAAAACTGTGACGACCCGGGGTGAAGACCACCGCACAGTCCGGATGATTTTAGATGCTTTGCAAATTCGGTGTGGCCTTTCTGTGTGGAAGGCCGTTTTGGGAAGGTGCTGGAAAGGCTGGGGGGAGGGGTAAAGTGGGCTCCCCGGGGACATCAGCTGTTGCCGTAACGCACCCCCACTCCCCCTCTGCAGACCATGTCTGTCATGGCCCCGGCCTTCCTGTGGAACATGCCGGATTGGGTGCCTTAGATCTCCAGCGCTTTAGCTGCAGGTCCTATTGAGTTACCCCAGACCCTGTGGTCTCCATGCCACCAAGCCTCTTTGGAAAGGCTTGGGACAGCGTGCTTCTAACCGCTGCTCGTTACGAGGAAACAGTTCGTTCAGTGTTCAGGGCTTAAGCTTAACACCGAGGTTCATCTCGATTCCGAATTCCCAGGTCAGATGGGTGACTGATGGATACGTTACGCAGTGCATTAACTGGTAGAGTTTGGTGGTGTTTATCCCACTATTTTCTCAGGAGATTTGGCATTTAAGAACATTTGTAGGAGTAAGGCGGTGTTGAGTGATTGAAGGCACAGACCACGGGGAACTTACGCATGCACAGAGGCGTGCACAGCTACAATGGTGCTTACAGGCGGATTGTCCACCATCATTTCATGGCTTTTTTCCCCCCTCTTCTGAATAAGGCACTAATCCTGGGGTTAATCCTCACTTCTGCTTCTCATAAGCCAAGATGCATGGCTGCTTATTCTCTCTGGGAGAGCCCGCACTTTCCGACAGTCTAACACCGACCGCGCTGGAAAGATAATGGTAGCTTCTCCTTCTTTAACGTGGGGATATATAGTTCCCTTCAGCTCTCTTTAGATTGGACACGGGATATCATGTCATACATGGATTGTACCAATGGCCCACAGGCAGAAGGGAGACCTGTTTGTGACACATTCATGACGATTTGTTCTTGTCAAGTTGTGGACACAGTTTCCTTCGTGCGGTTTGTGCCTTTTTGTGTTCAGTCCTCCATTCCTGTGACTGTGACTGTCTCATACTTGGATTCATTAATAATGTATTCCCCCACCCCCTGCATTTTATTGGACCCTGCCATCAGATGTGTGGGCTGTGGAGATTAAGTCCAGTGGCTGCCCTCGATTGAGAGATTCCCCAATCCCACATGCTGTCCCACTTCCTGTTAGAACCTCAGCCTAGCTCTAATTCTGGGTATGAGGCAGCGTGCGGAGCTGTCGCCCCCACAGCCAACCACTAGAGAAGGTTTCTTGCCAGTGCTACAGTGGCATGGGCGTAATCCCCCATAATACAGATGGCTGTGGTACTGGTGAGCAGTCATCCCCGGTGGGGTGTGTGATTCTCAGGAAGCTTGCTGTGTGCTGCAGTTTCGGTCGCCGCAGTTGCGAGACGTCGAGGGTCCCACAGGAGCAGTCTGTGTGCTTCTGCCCTACGGGTGGATTTCTCATCCCACCAAGATGCCTCTGAGTCGGAAAGTTAGCAGTGTCTATCTCATGGTCCAGACATTACGTGATATTTTTTTGACTGTATTTTAAAAGGTAACACTCTCTTGCAGTCTTGGTGAGTGGGGATCTCAAAATACTGAGGTATACCCAAATTATGGCGCCATTCTGGATTACCATAATGTCGCCAAAGCCTAGCAAGCGCATGGCTAATGTCGGTTTCACCTATATGGACAAGTTTCGCGTTTTCAGTTTTCCGACAGGGGCTCAAAGCTGACCCACAAGCAGGAACACCAAGACGGCCTTTTTCTAAACAAGCAATAGATAATCCTGTCAATAATAATAATTGCTTATCTGTGCTATTGATTCTTCCATTCCATTGCAATTATCACATTAGGCAACTTGCTGGAGATTGGCAAGAAGAGCACAAACTTCAGAGCGACTTCACAGCACCAGTGTCCTTCAGAATTTGTCAGTCCAGCTGCAGCTCATGAATATTTTGTGGTCTGGTAGATATTAACGAACCGACAGATCCCTGTTCTGTGTCTTCATCCAAGAAAATCTGTTATGGTGAACATCTGGACAGAGTGCGTGTTCCGGGCATGAGAAGGTGCTGGCTTTGCGTGACCTTTACGTTTTACCCATTGAACTGTGAATACTGTAAATAGCTCAAGATTGAGGAGATGAAAATTCCGGTTGGTTTTTGAAGAACGCTTTTAAGAGGGGTCTTATGAAGCTACGAAGCTTCCAGGATGGGGTAGTACGGTGACATGTCAAGTCACGGTTGCTGAACAAGGTGGGTGGATATTAGAAGCATTAACTCTTAAATGACGAAAGAAAACATTTTGATAGCCTTAAACTAGTGTCCAGTCTTCCGGGACGCCCAGACAGTCCACATTTTTGCTCCCTCCCAGCTCCCAGCCAATCAGAAACACCGAATACCTGGTACAGGCGTGCTGGGAGCTGGGAGGGAGCAAAAATGTGGACTGTCTGGGGGTCCCAGTGCACTGGGTTGAGAACCAAATAAGGAAGGAGGGGGGTATTGAAGGGCTTTGCCAGGCAGATAGCCGCTGTCTCCTGACTCCACAATGACACCTGTGACAGCATCTTTTCATCTTTTTGGACGCCGATGCCATTCAGTTTTATCTGGGGCATTTTGCATAGATAACCTGCCGGTTTACACAGCTGCTCTCCTCGGAGAGCTGGTCTAATTCTTTCCCACAGAAAGATGAGAAACGAGTGTGAAGGTAGTGTTTCTGGCTCTCTAGGTTTGCCGTCTCTGTGCCAGAATAGCGGCAGGTTCACATATAGTCACCATCGCGTTGCCAGAGTGACGTGCGATCCTGCTCTTTGTTGCGCTCGCCTGCATTTGACTGGGAAATGAACACAAGCCTTGTCTTTCGGATGGGAGGCCTTGGTCGCGTCCAGCCCCTGCAACATAGTCGCTCATGCCTGCTGCGAGCTGCCCTTACAGCCAAAGACGTGGGCCGCCCTCCATCTTTCCTGTTACAACGTCAACCATTTGAATGAAGAAGCAGCAGCCAGTTAACCAGCCAATCAGAGAGCCAGGAATTTCAATCAGGCACGTAGGAAGGACACCCCACACTGCAGGACATTCTCCATAGTCACAAGGGCGTTTTTTTTTTTTTTTTTTTTAAAACTGAGTTTTAGGGCCACTAAAAATAAAAATATCAAACCGTGACAATAAAGACATAATAATTCGAGAATAAAGTCATAAAGTCACGAGTTTTTGGAATGCTGTTTAATATATTTATTTTTATCAGTAGTGGCCCTAAAGGCCGTCGTACGTTTTGTGCAAACATCACAGTGAGCAGGTAACCTCCCGCGATTCGGTTCTCCAATGCATTCAGATCAGTTTTCCTAACAAGACTTCTCATCCACCTATTGTATGGCTTCAGGCGTGGGGGCTAAGGGGGGGGGGCAGTGTGACTGCTAGACTGACTTGAGCAGCTGACTATAGCTACTGCGTCATACTCGGTGTCTTGACATGAGAGACTGCGTGACAGTTGCTTCCTGACCAGTAAAATTATCTGAGCGCTCAAGTGTCCTGGACCTTTGCTATACTCTTCTCGCATGAGTATGGATACTGTCAGGCTCATTAAGGTCCATCTCATTCACATTGTATTCTTTGTCTGCTCATTGTTACAAAGATAGATGGATAGATAGATGATAGATGGATGAATGGATGGATGCTTGAACTTTATTTATACCACTAAGGGAAATTTCGGTGTTACAGCAGCAGTTTCAAACAGGGGCGGACATTGCGCACAACATAAGAGCGCAAGAAATGCAAATAGCCGGCGAAGTGTAAGACCTGTGCTACGTGACAAGCGGCAGAAAATGTAAACATGACAAACACAGGCCGTGAGGTTAGGTGGTTCATTGGAGGGAAATGACACACAGCAGTAATAATATTGGCAACAATCACAACCATAGCAACAGCAGCAACAACAACAATACTAAAAATAATAACAATATTAAAAGTAATAACAACAACAACAACAATACTAAAAATAATAACGACAACAATACTAGTAGTAATACTAACTTTGATAATTGCACTAATAATAATAATAATAATAAATAATAGTAATAATAACTTTGATAATTGTACGAATCATAATAATAATAATAGTGCTAATAATAATTCAAGTAACAATGCAGTAATGCAGGGAGGCTGGGGCTCCCTCTGCAGTCCAGGTGTGTGCATTGCAGGTCCACTGAGAGCAGTGCTGATTGCATTGTTCGCCTCTTTCACCTACATACCCTATTTTTATCCGGTTTCATGCCGTGACGAGGTTCTTTCAGGGCTTGGCGGCTGCTGCTGCCGATGCCTCTGGCAGATCCCGGTGTAAGTTCTGCCCCAGGTCAGGAGGACGGCGCTGAATGTGTTCCATTCAGAGGGGTGTGGCCTGCCCACACCCCCCCCCCACCAACCCCTGGGCCTGTTGAACTCACTTGTTCTCCGCTCGCTGCCCCAACAACAATGCGGCCGGACACCCACTCCGTGGCCTGCGGGACAATCGGCCCTCAGCTGAGCTCCGTGTGTTGGGACATTCCTCCGCGGTCCCCCAGCCTTGACCAGCCGGTCCTATTTTTGTGTCCCACGCGGGTTTTATATAGAAACGTCACATGTCACGGGACGCACAGGAGTCGAAAGCGTGACGGAGGTGTTTCTGCTCATCAGTTTTCGCTGCCGCCGCCCATAGCTTGTCACGCTCGAATTTACTCTGAGGTTCGGTATTTCATACGCGTAGCACGTCTTGTTACGTTGATCTCGACTGGATACCAGTGGGCTACCATACTATTCTGGTTTTATCAGTACGCATCAGGAGGGCGATAACGGTGAAACTGATTTCCGGTCCGCAACACTGTCGTCTGTTCAGTCCGCAGTTCACTGAAATTAAAAGTAAACAAGTTTGAAAAACTAAATCCCTGCATTCTCTCTTGACGTTCAGTAATACGTATGCTTTTACTTAATCGTTAATCCCAGCTGTACACTTGTAGTATAGTCTCTATTGGACATTTAATGAATGTTTTTCATCTACTGGAAAATTAATCTAGGCCTGCCTACTGGCCCGTATATAATTCTGTCATATTTCTCTCTTTGAATGTACACAAGTGCCTAAAATTGTGGAAACACTTCCAATTTTTAGAGATTGCGGGATTTTATCCAACTGTTGCTCCAGTTACTCATTTAATCGTCCAGAGTATGATATTTGTAAACATTCTTTGATTGTTTATAAACCTTACCACCAATATTCGTGTGGTAAATTTTTTCAGCGTAATGCCTAAAATGTTAGGTGTCTCCACAATTTTGGCCGCTAGTATATAGCTGATTATATGAAAAGAGGTGAGTGAATATGTGTTGTGCTTTATTTTCTCTCTTCCTCTATTTTAAACTCCTCTAATTTCCATGTCTCCATCCAGTGTGTCAACCTGTCTGTCATGATATTTATGGGGTCATACGGTCCCAAAAAGTTCTGCTCATTGGTGGATGGGTAAGGTTCCGAGCAGGACCAAACGTAGAGGGATGTGGAAGTTCCCATGCTGGATTCCTGCCATTCCTCTCTCGCCTGGACATTTCCACATGAAGTTTTTCCCTCCAGTCTCTTGTACGGGAGCTCTGATTGCCCCTACAGCAGGAAGGCACTCAACAAGGCCGCATTGTCCCTGACTGATGAAACATTTGAAAAATGTTTGTGACTCGGACTTGGAGGAGAGGGGCGCATGTTTCTTACGTCTTTATTTTTAATGTGTTTAATGCAAGGAATATTCTATTTGTTGCTGGTAACCAGGCAACCAGAACACACAGCGCAAATTTGAAATTCGACAAGTTCACCAAGTGTCTCGTTTTTCTCTGTGGCGTGAGAAAACTTTTTATGTGGCATGTTCGTGAAAACATGTTAATGATGAGTTTTGCCATTTGTACAGAGGAATTCTTTAGACACACACACAGCGATGTGAGCAGAACTTGGGTCTGATGTTTCTTTGGCACTGTTGGAGATTTTAGGGTTGAGGACATTCCTCAAGGGTACAGTGGGGATGTGACCATTTTGCCAATTACAGGGTTTGAACCGGCAACCTTCCGGTCACTAGCACAGCGTCACACACCACCCTTGAAAGAAAAGTGAACGCAGCCTGTGTGGGACTGAAACTCGCGTTCAGATGATTAGAGCGTCCAAAGTTGAAGATGCCAACTACGGTCTTCCTGAAATGTTTGGCAGTGGCATCCAGCAGAGGTGCAGTGGTGTCCAGGCCATGGCTGCCATTTCAAAAGATAATCCCCCCCCCCCATACCCCAGATCTGAAACGGGATGAACAGAGAATAATTTGAGGGAACGGGATGCTGTGGAAAATAGCTGGAGAGAAGCACTTGGTTTCCATCACTGTGTGCCAGCCAGTGGAAGTGCTGGGGGCCATTCTCCATGAATCCTGCACCTGTTTGGGCTCACGCTAACCAGACCCCACCCGCCCGCTACAGGGGAAACAACTGCATCCTCCTGCTGATTATGGCACATAAATTATTTTAAGGTTTTACTTTTTTTTTTTTTTTTTTTTAATGTTTCCATTGTTTCCACGCACGCTACGCTTCCTGTACCTCGCACCTAGCTGTACCCTTTCAGGGCTTTGATTGACAGGAGGCGTAGCTGCCGTGTTAGGGTGTTTTCATGGGTGCTGCCCGATTTTACAGACTTGTGCCCAGATCCCGAAGTGCTGCGCCGCTTATTAGACTTGCCTTTTTAGGTAATGTAAACTTAATTTTATGAAAATCCGTCACTGCGATCAACAAACTAAAAAAAATGCCAAAAGACTTTTTGTTTGGTTACTTATGGTTAAGGTTCGGGCTGGGTAGGGGTTAAGGTCGTCATGTTGGGATTAGAGTTTAACCCAAAGAAATGAATGGAGAGTCCCCACAAAGATATAATTACAAACCTGTATATGTGTGTGTGTGTGTGTGTGTGTGTGTGTGTGTGTGTGTGTGTGAATGTTCATTTGTGCGCCTCGCTTATGTGTCCCTCTGGATTACAGCCTTGTCCTCAGGACGAGAGTTCTGTGAGGAGGAAACGTGAGCTGGCGCTCCAGTGAGAGGATGATGGGCTCTTTCATTGTTTGCACATTAAAGCTCCGTCATGAGCAGGGATTACCTCTTGCTCTTGAAGTTCATGACCTCCATTAACTCCATGAAAGGCTTTGCCTGTGGATTCCTGCCGCATCCGTCCCATTAGGCTGAATAACCCATCGGTCTGATTAACGACGGACTAGACTGTTGACTTGATAATTCAAACAACAGGTTGATGGTTTCTGACGGTATAGTTGTGGCTCGATTCGGTTTGTCTTGTGTAGATTTGATGCTGAGCTGTTTCTGCCATTAATGACTGCATGTGCAGACTTCTCCAGTTTCACATTAGTGTTTACATAATTATTTCCGGCATGTGCTTCATGGCATTTATTGAGCTGAGTGAGGTGATACTGGCCTATGAATGATCTGGCTGAGTGCAGCTTGGTAACTGTATAATACAGACAGGTGAATATAGAGCCCTATTCATAGCTGTACACCCACAATTAGGATGTGATTGAGTGACATTTCATAGCGCTTCAAGGGAAGGTTAAGTTTCAGAAAAGAAACTTTCAAACTTTCTGCTTGAGTCAGTCTCTTCACCTGGATTTCCTGAGAAACGTAATGCTGATAACAAGATTTTAACTTTTAGTTTGAAACTAAGTCTGACAGCCCGGTGTTTGCGCTTTTCCAAGGTTTATTGTTATTTTGGGCTCAGGTTTTAGCGAAACGTTTGGAACGCCGGTTTGATCGGTACCAGTCCGGCTTGGTCACATGACTTGGCAGATGGTTTGTAAGCTCCGCCTCCTACCAGTGACAATGTCCTTTTGTGTCGAGGTCTGCCTGAAAGGCGACTTCGGCGTACGACACAGCTGGAAATAACGCCTCCATCAGCTGCCTCATGTCTACGGCACCTATTGTGGCGTTTGGATAGAGTGTGGGAAAATGAATCCCCCCCCCCCCCACGGGCTGTGATGATGAAGTCCAATCCCACCTTGTTCCTCATTTCCTCTGGCTCACCTCGCCTTCAGTCTCTCATCTCCCACTAGATCCTCTTGGTTTAAGGGGTTTAAACATCGACCGCCCATCCAGAAATTGGAGCCAGTGCCAGTTTTGGCCCCTGACATTTGTGTATTTTGCTTACTTGTACAGTATCAGTCAAAGGTTTGGACACACCGACCCATGGAAAGGTTTATTTCATCTATTCTCAACACTATCCTCTACATTTTAGAGTAATTCTAAAGACATTGACGCTATAAAATAACATATGTGGATTAGGCACTGAACAAAACACAGTTTTAAACAAATATATATATAATTTATGGGGCGGGCAGCTCTGTGGGTTAAGACCCAGAAGGTTGTTGGTTCAAATCCCGTGATCTGCATTGGGTCTTTGAACAAAGCCTTTAACCTAAATTGCTCCAGGGACTGGCTGACCCTAAAAATCATTTGTGTTTATTCATACCTCTTTCCCCCCCCCAGCCCCCACTGACCTCACAGTCCAGGTCTCCCTGAAAGTGTAGATGCTTTCGTGCTCAGTGGAGGTGCTTCTTGTGTCTATTTTGGGGCTTTAAAGGAGAGCTGTGTGTGGGCTGTAGCCATTTGTCGGCTATTTGTTATGACCTGTTGTCAGTTTAAAGACTTCTGTGTGGGCTTGACCTTTAACCCCGACCCCCAAACCTTGCTCATGCCTGATTCTCCAACTTGACAAACTGTACAGTGCAATGTTAGGAAGGGGAGTGTGGCTGCAATGTCGTTTCTGTCTTTAACTAGTTCAGATGGTATATTTATAGTCTTAGCCGGAGGTAAGGCCAGGGGGTAGGCGCCCTGGAAGATGGCCGTCCAGGAACCGGTGCTCTGGGTCTCGTAGTCTGCGTCGCACAACACTTGTGCATCAGCAAAAATACAACATTGATTTACCGTATTTAAGGTATTTATTTGTATAGGGGACACTTGTACCAAGCAAGTAAGGGTCAGTCGGCCCTTGCGGTAATTGAGGGTTAAGGGCCTCGCTTAGGGGCCCGATGGTGAAATCACTCAGGTGACCACTGCATCTGAACCAACGACCTTCTGAATACAGGCATAGCAGCCTAACCCACAGAGCCAAATACCGCCTCTACAGCTATGGAATTATATAATAACGGCGCAAAATCAACTCTGCTGTTTATCCTAGTTGGCACCTGCCTAGCATGACGGAATAATATAGTCAGGTTTCAGTATCTGTGTCTGTCTTCTTCCCCTAGACCACTTCTGTCTCCCCAGGAGAGTTTTGGGGCAATATTCCACTCAAAAAAAAAAAAAAAAAAGACATTTTAATTTAGATATCGTGACTTTCTCTGCACAGATGACTCATGATGCTTAACAAAGATTCAACAACGGCAGTAATGGGGTAATTATACTGGAATTAAAAATATAAAACCCCGTCCGACTGTCAGGTTTAGAGTCTGTGTGGAAAACCGCTTAAGACGGCGTTCCCAGGGCGGGCGAACCGGGGGGGTTTCGTCCGTGTCTTGTGGTTCTTCCAATGCAAGCGCTTGAGCAGATATAGCAGCATCGAGCTGCGATGGGCCCAATCTGGGTCGGTGAAGAATAACAG
Source organism: Hippopotamyrus pictus (assembly GCA_026781145.1). Lineage (NCBI taxonomy): Eukaryota > Metazoa > Chordata > Actinopteri > Osteoglossiformes > Mormyridae > Hippopotamyrus > Hippopotamyrus pictus. The sequence goes on along the minus strand of JAODLC010000054.1, from coordinate 1,515,299 downwards.
GGCAGCTAATTGTCCTTTAAACATTAACTGGGGGTCTCTTACTCCCCCCTCTCTTTCCCAGGCTGTTTCTTTTAGGGGGAAACTGAGGGAAGACTGACATGCCCCTCTTTTCACGACCGGGGAGGGGGGCGCAATGGGCAAAGCGGGACCCCTCCAAGGCAGCCAGGCGGACAATGCCGGGATTCCTACGCACGTCTGGGACGGGGGGCTTATCTCACAATGGTGCCACTATAGCGAGCTCTGGGGCAGGCGTGAGCGCGGGTGCTGCCAGGTGAAGGCCCTCTGGGATTGGGCGCCGGCTTGGGAAAGTGGCACCCGTGAATGCCCGGAGGGCAAGAGACGGCCCGGCGTGCCCGGTGCCCCTTTGTTGGGGGAGGTGTCGCTGGGCGAATCCGGCCTGCTGCAGCGGGACTCGATGCAGCCAAATCTGTGCGTGTGGCTTTTTTCTTCCCGCTTGCCATGGAGATCCGGTAATAGGTGATTAACCAGATTAACCTGCTTTTTTTGACGAGTAACACGTTTAATTACAGCTGGCCGCACTTTGTGCAGACGCACTGGATGTGTGAAAGGCTGTTTACGCGTAGCCCCGCTCCAAGATGCAGATACGGCCAATCCGGTTTCAGGATAAATCCTCCCGGCGAATGAGCGAAGCGGTTCCGGCCACCGTCGCAGCGTAAAAGAGCTTTGGTGTGACTCTGGAGACGGCGGTGGTCCCGACTGGGCTGGGATCCAGCAGCCCGCTCCCCTTCCTGTGCACGGTGCCGCCTTGGGAGCCTCAATTTAACTCGCACGGATTCCTGCCGGCTTCTAACCCTGTATAAATAGCACGCGGCGTAGTCTGCAGCCTGTGGAATTGGGTGTGTCATTTTTTGGGGTGGGGGGCACACTGGCTCGAAGAGCGCCGCGTCAGATCGCTAAATAATCCAGAGTCATTTTTTGTTAGCGTACAAAATGATGTGCAGTTGATTGTGGACTGTGATTGGTGGATAAGTGTTTCGAAGTGGGTGTGGCTTGAAGGCTAGCAGGCTCACCGATCCATGCCATTCGATCTTTATGCTGCTTTATGTGTTGGCGGGCCATGAACCCAGGGTTAGTTATGGTGGGCCCTTCAAAGAAAAGCATTGAGGCATGTTTCCACCAATAGCAGCTACAGGCTTGAGACAGGCCTCCCGCCAGGGGTGCCGCTAGAGATCCTGGGCCCCATGAAAGGATATCACATTGGGCCCCTGACCCAGACCAATCCAATTATGTTCCAACTTTTTAGGGCCCCTGTCACTCAGAGGCCTATGAAACGTTCCTAACTCTTCCTAACCGAGTTCGGGGGAGGTTAGGGTGGACTGTGTTAAGCGGCGCTGCCCAGGGTCTGCCTGCCTGCTCATGGGCATGAAGCAAGACTGAAGTGGTGATTTGCAGTCAGGCAGCTACCCTCCTCGCAGACTGCGCCATCCTGTGGCAGTATTCTTATTATTCTTATTTAGCAAGTGGCAACAGACCTGGAAGAACCTGCCAGGGCTAAAGTGGGGGAGGGGTGACCCTGGATCCCTGGATTCACGGCAGAGTTGGGGGGGGGGGGTTGGGGGTGGTTCTGCGGCCAGCCTAGCACCCCTTGTCGAGTTTGAAATGTGGGATTGTACGGGTGAATAGCAGGCCTGAGTCGTTTTTAGAAACTCCCCAGGTGCCCCAAGAGAGACAGAACTGCAGCACTGACGGTAACCGTACCCCAGCGCTGACGAGTCCAGTACGGCGCGGCCCCCACTTGTGCCAACAGGTATGACAGACGCCCCAGGGGCAGCTGGGAAGGGAGGTGGGGGCTGCATCAGATTGCACTGGAATCAGACCCCGCCCTTGCACAAATATGTCAACATGTCCATTGGTCTCATTATGGAACCCCATACCCTGACATTACGGTGGCAGTCTTTGATTCTCCGGCCTGTGACCCAGAATGCCCTGCTCACTCCTCCTCGACCTTCAACCTCAAGGTCCGAAGAAGGGGTTGCCAGCTCGTTCTTTGCCGTGGAGGGGACTGCTCACTTGCTGCCAAGTCCCAGCTGGCTGCGCGCATGGAAAACTTCGCCTGCGCCGTGGTTTTTACTAGGCCAGCCCCTCAAGGACCCCGCCTTCCCTACATGAGGCCGTCCGTTAAGGTGCCTGTGTTTCCTGTCGGTAACACTTCTATTCTGGTGCCCTGATTGGTCTCGATGGTGTGTGGTAACCCTGTTAAAAGTGGCCTCTGTGTGGCGCTGCACGCGAACATGCCCTCGTTGTCATCTAACATAAATGCCAAAATATGTCCGATTACCTTTTCCGTGTGACATATGCACACATACTTCCTTAAATTTAAAAAAAAAAAAAAAAAAAAAACAACTTACGGAAAACCTACAGTTAACTACTCTTGCGTGAAGATTAGGATTCTGAACAAAACAATTAGGCTACTTCGGCGGGAGAGAGGATTAAATTATTCAACAACAGAAAACCACATTAAAAATTAAGTCAGTGAGTCAATGTGTCAAATATTATGAAAGAGGCAATTCCCTAATGGCGAACTTGATCTGGGGCCAGCATGCTAGTCCCCGCTAAGAACTGCCCCTGACACTAGGGGTCTAGTTCCAGTCCAAATGCCCAGGTGGTGCCACCTCTGACACTCTGACATTTATGCGCTTCTGTGTCAGACGCCTGGAAAATCTTGCTGTCCTGGCTAAACCCTCTGTTGAATGTCTTAATAGGAAGTGTTACATAATGTATAATGGTCCAAACTCATTGATATTAATTTATCCATCTGTCAGTCTGTCCATCCATCCATCCATGTTTGTTTGTTTTTCTTTACTGCTGGTTTGCAGCATGAAAAAAAATTCACACCCTGCAGGGCTGATTGTATAAATAAACTCGGTGCTCCAAGGGTTCTGTGTAGATGGAAGCTCACTGCATCGGTGGAGCATCCTACTGGGCGGTGTGTAGATTGAGGCTCGCTGGTAAGTTCTGAAGGTAGCTGTATTTTTAGATCACTCTGTGCTTTGCTCAGGTTCCAGCTAAAGTCACTCTGTGTTCTATGAGGTTCACTCTATAAGGTAGTACAACGGTGATTCTGATGTCAGTATTTATTTTTTTTGTCAATTACTTAAAATTTTCACTTGAAGTAGCAGCATTCATGTAGCTGGATATTTTGTCCGAAGTCAGTCCAACCCTAAATATACACTTAATCTTAACCCAAAACCAGAGGTGAATAGTTCAGGTCCACAAAGTCATAATCCAGAGCAAGATTTGGTTCTAACCAACCAGCTGGGTACTCTGTATCTGTGACACTCTATTCTCAACTGGTTGGTCTAAACAAACTCTTGGTCTGGATTTTGACTTTCTGGACCTGAACTTTCCAGCTCTGCCCTAAACCATGACCCCGTGCCGTAATAAACTGTGCCGCCTGCAGCAAGTCTGTGCATCACCAAGGGCTGTTTCCATGCTTGGTGGATGGATGGGATGGAATCACCCCTGGCAACCGAATTCTGTGTGTTGTTAATGGAAGCCTGAGTTAACTCACCCTTATCGGAGGTCTATCGAGCCACGTTGCTGTGTAGCTTATCGGTGACCCTGAGATTGGCTCTTTTTGCATAGTTACTTCACGGAGACCCCCCACCGTTAAAGTCAGACGGTCGGTGAGCGGAGCACATGTATCTGAGAGCAGGTCGTGATCGATGCCGTTAAGTTTTACCGGTTTGCTGTCTTGGCTGGCCGGCCCCCCCGTTCCCTCGCTCTTTCTCCCGGTTCACGCCGCCTCTGCCGGCTTAATTACTCGGCCCCTCGTTAGCGGAACTCCGCTGCGCCCTGCAGAACAGCCGACGCTTATGCAAACGACACAGAGAGACGTCGTCTGTCACGGTTGCTTGCTGTTCTTTCATGTCAGTGTGTTCGATCACGTTCTGTTAGTTCCTGTTAAGGCGAATTATACTAAGCCTGTTGTACATGGCCAGCAGTCTCTGTCGATTTGGCCGCCTGATCTTCAATGCTCCCTATCTGCCCCCCCCCGTTATCCTGCCCCATGGCCCATTGCCCCCCCCCCCATTCCAGTTCTATTCTGCAGGTACTCCATGCTCTTGCTTGTTAGGCAGGTGACTCACGATCCTCATGGTCTGCTTGCGCTGGGGGTGGGGGGGGCGGTGGTTGGCTGTAGGCTGTAGGTGAGCAGATAGAAAGCAGCTTGTAGGGTCTAAGCAGCTGATTAATCATGGCATCCTAAATGGACTCGGGGTGTTTTGATTTTTCTGTCTGCAGTGAATCTGCCGTTTTGTGTTTTGGAGCCAAGGAGGTCATGCAGAACGGCAGGAAGACAAACATGTCAGTCAACAATGAGCTACTTTTACGATTCTTTATTTAGCAAAGTGGCACAGAGCGAGCAGGATCAGACTGGGTCTCTGGAGCAATGGGGAATCGGCAAAATCACTTCGCCAACCGTTGGATTCGAACCAGCGACCATCTGATCCTAACCCACCGAACAGCAGCCGTGATGTTTGATTTGCAAACATCCAGGATATCATTTATCAGTTGTTTAAATTTGTAGTTTAGTTATTTTCTGTGTTGGGCCAATTGAACAATGTCCCTGGTCGTCGAACATATGTTTGTGTTATTTTTTAATGGATTCCAGTCAGGAAGGCAGGAGAATAAAAATAATGAGGTATGGAACGAGGAGGGCCAGCCAGTAACTTAACGCTCATCATGGAAAATGAACAGGACGTTTCCCGGATAGATGAAGCTGGGTGCTGCTTTGGGGTGACAGTTTTATTTTGGAATGGACTGTTCCATAGCAACAATCCAAAATCACTCTGCTGTACCAGGCAGCCTCAGCGGCAGGACAAGAAGATAAGTTTAGCCTTCAGTCATGGCAGTTATAGCTGCCGGAAGGTTCTACCCGAACAGGGCCACTTTGTCGTTCATTTCCACAGTGTGTGTGACGGAGAGGGCCCATTCTGATCTGGCGTTTGGCCCTGAGGCCAGAAGAATTTAATGAGAAATTTCTGGGTCAGCACAAATATTACATTTTATTTTCTGGCTAATTTTCCCAAAATCAAAAAAAGAACAAACTCTTTATTTTTCCTTGGCCACATAAGTGTCATCGTCGACGCACCACAATGAAATGTGTCCTCTGCATTTGACCCATGTGACATAACAGCGGAGAGCTAATTCAGCACCCGGGGAGCAGTGCTTGGGAGGTGGTACCTGACTGGTCAGGGATTCAAACCAACAACCTTTACGATCACAAGTGGGCTTCCCTAACCACCACTAGTCCACCACTGCTTCCCCTTTGGACTCTCTTCGTAATTACGGGTGATGATGATGATGATGATGATGATGATGATGATGATGATGGTGTCCTGAACTTTGATAAGGTCACCCTCACCTTCAGATGGAGCTGACCCCCTTGGAGACGGCCAGACGTCCTGCAGAGAGCCAGGTTCCAGATCTGCTCAGTCTCCCCTTGTTTTGGGCAAGGTGGTGCAAGCACCCATGACAGAGATGGGTGCCATTGTGTCTCCTCCAGCTGGCTTGTGTTCCGTTTCCCACAAGGACAGTTGAAGCGTGCAGCGGGTCTCCGCTGTTCTGGGTGTCCGGTCGTGGAACCGAGCGGCGTTCCTCCACGGGCTGCGTGGTGCAGGAGGGCCTGAGAAGGTGGCCAGGAAGAGCCGGAGGGCTTGGCGCTGGAGTTCTGGAGGCGGGTGCAGCCCCCCCGGTGGTTCACAAGGTGGCGCTGTTAGAGGACGGCGATACGGATGATGGGTGGATGTGCAACAGTAGCGAGAGCTACTTCTACAAGGAAAGTCGGAGAAGTTGTGAATTTTTTATGAGATTACATCAGCTGGGAGGGGGGACTGTGGTAAAAGTTGTCAACCCTGGGGGGGTAAAATTAATCTGAATTCTAATACGTGTTAAACGGGCTGCATTATATTTACATTTTCTACACTTAGGAGGCGCCGAGGCAAGTAGCACAATACTAACATATGTGCTGTGGAGGAGTCGATTAGGCGTAAGTGTGGTTAGCCCGAGCTTCCAGTCAATGCCCAGGTGCTACTGTAAGCAGGGGACTTCTAACAAAGCAACTCATTGGCTGCTCATTGATAGACATTAGGAAAGTAGTGGTACTAGACTTGGCGGGAAAGTGCGGCGCCATCTTTTGGAGGGAGGCGGGCATTGCATGCCGGCTGCTTCTGAAGTGCATTGGGGCACATCACGGTTTGGGGTCCTCTCCGTCCAGCCGTGACGTCCTTTTTGGGGATGACTGGGTGCAGGTCCTGAGGGGCATGAGGCAGCACTACACTTCCATTGAGTCATCGAATCAGCCTCCGAGAGGCACTGGGGAGCGGGTATTTCTGGAGCGGGCGAGCTGAGTCAGTTGTATAACAAACTGCAGGATCGCACGCATGTCCTTACCGGCACTGGGCTCAGGATACAGCGTTTCTAAAGGCGCTCTGCTCTGCCGTCTCCTTAGCCTGTTTTATTTACCTGCCCATCATGCTCTGGTGCAGCAGCTGGTTTGCCGGCGATTCTGTCCGTCTCCCAGAACCAGAATCTGTTCCTCCCACAGAGCCAGGAGGCACGATGGCACGTTTGAGAAATCCCTGCTGATGACATCACATCTTCCGGCTTCTTGATGCTCTTTTGTTTGTGTTTAAATTCCTCGATTTTGCTGCAGGACTTCGGCCGGGGAAAGAACTGGAACAACAAATGGGGTCCTGAACTGAATTCCATGGCTGCTTTGTGTGTGTGTGTTTGTGTGTTTGCGTGTGTTTTCTCTTTTCTTATGCGGATGTATAAATCACAGCAGCCGGGGGTGGGGGGGGGGGGCGCTGGGACTGGACATGATGAGGGGAGGTGCAGCCTGCAGGTGCTAAGGGGTTAAATTAGCCGGGAGCCTGAAAATCACCCCAGTCAGTCCTTCTACAACTTCATAGTGAGAGAGAACCAGATCGGTATGTGTCATAGGTTTGCTCATGCAACCATTACGCTGTTTAGGAAAGTGGATCCTTCTAATATCTGTGCACTAGGCTTTGGGCGGTAGCTGATTTTTCATGCCATCATACCGTCCAGGCAATATACCACGTAATACGGTATTTTGACAGCATTTTCACGCTTAGCTTGGTATTTTCAAATTTTCACAAATTTCGCTGTGCAGGGGGGAATGGAATTTTATTATGAGTGACCACCCCCCACTCAGCACATTTTATTGCCACGATTTCAAAATACTGCGATATACCAAAAATACCATGGTACACCCAAAATACTGCAGTATACTGTAATACCAGCCAAGCCTACTCCACACTCTGTGTTTCACTGTATCCACGGTCAGCCGTCACCATTAGCAATCTGCCGGGTTTTTAAACAGTACTAGTAGTGCGTTGTGTGTTGACCAGATTTTCTTGCAATGTGATTAAAAACCTGCAACTTTTTACCTTGTGTGTACATCAGTCCCCAGAAAGATAACCTCATATTCATTAAAAAAAAAAAAAAAAAAAAAAAAAAAACTGACTGCAATCAAAAATTAAAAATGCCAAACGTTTTTGTTTAGTTACTTATGGTTAAGGTTAGGGCTGGGTAGGGGTTTAGGTTGTTACAGTTGGTATTGGGATTATTGCCATCCTGGGATTAGGGTTAGGATTATTGCCATCATGGGATTAGGGTTGGGATTATTGCCATCCTGGGATTAGGGTTAAGATTATTGTCATCCTGGGATTAGGGTTAAGATTATTGCCATCCTGGGATTAGGGTTAAGATTATTGCCATCCTGGGATTAGGGTTAAAATTATTCCCATCATGGGATTAGGGTTAGGATTATTCCCATCATGGGATTAGGGTTAGGATTATTGCCATCCTGGGATTAGGGTTAGGATTATTTCCGTCATGGGATTAGGGTTAGGATTATTTCCGTCATGTGATTATAGTTAAGATTATTGCCATCCTGGGATTAGGTTTAGGATTATTCCCATCCTGGGATTAGGGTTAGGATTATTTCCATCATGGGATTAGGGTTAAGATTATTTCCATCCTGGGATTAGGGTTAGGATTATTCCCATCGTGGGATTAGGGTTCTGGCCATTATCAGAGAAGTTCAGCACCTTCTAGTTCTGCGGTTGCCTCTCGGGACTAGAACCAAAGAGATTTTGTGTGTAAATCAATTTCCATAACCCAGGCAAACAAATATGCTACTGGTGAGTAATGCAGACCAACGTGGCTGCCAAGACTCCTTTTTAAACCAGTTTAAAATTTTATTGAAATTACTGAAATTCCATGGAGCATACGCACCCCATTTTAATCCACACAGGGTCCCATCCGAAGGTCTAGCAACCTCTTGTCTGTGTGGAACTGCCGGGGTGGGAGGACCCACAGGCAGCAGGAGGGTATTTTTCCACATTATGGGCTGTTCCTGAAGGTATCTGTCAGGTTTTTGCAGAGCAAAGGCTGCTGTCCATTCTGCTCAGTATCACAGATGCTTCCAAAATGGGCAGGGGAATCGAGCAAATCAAATTTGTGGGTCGGCACCATTTCGAAGTCTCACACAAAACATGAAAAAATACACATTCACAGACGTGTTAATGTTCTTGAAACTTTATGTGACTAATATAGATTCAGACGTGTCCAGCTAACTTTGCTTACTGCCGCTGAGATGTGAGATGAGAGTCGTGAATGTCTCAACGATGTGTAGAGTTATCGGTACAAGACAGGAATGATGGGGGAGGGGTTTAAGACACGCGATCTGACGGAGGAAGCTCGCTCATTGGCCAGATTTCCCTCACAGCAATTTTACCGCAGGTTTAACAATGTTTTATTTCCATTCAATGTAGGCACATTATTGCCTGACTGAATAATTAATTTATACTTCATATTTTTACAAAATATTGGGTAGGCACTTAAATTGATTGGCACGAGGCCACTGAAAATAGGTAAAATGCCTAAGAGATGGAGGGAAAGGTCACATCTACAATATGCTTCCATTTTGTTTCCTTGCCAGTGCAAAGCCCCCCCAAGTAAGGCATGACTGTTGACATCTTTCTTGGCAATGTCGGCTAGAGTATGCGCAAGCCACTTGTTTTCGGTCTGGCGTCAGAGCACATGGACAGCTTAGGACCCCTTGGTGTTTGTCATTAACTGTGAGCAACTTGGGGCCAGAAGGTCACGGGTTCGAGTCCCGTGGCTAACAGAATAACCAGATGCTGCTGTACTAAGAATGCACTTGGGGATTCCCTCAAACACGTCATGGTCATAACTCTGATGCTGCGACAGGGAATCTCCCCCCAAGGAGGAAAATGCGCCCCCCCTCCCCCGTTAATTGGATTCTGCTGGACTGACATGTGGAGCGATAGAACAGTCCATGCACACTGGACAAGAACCGGACCTGCTGATATCTGGACATCTGTTGGAGTGTTGTAGGACCGGACAGCCAGTTAAACTTCTGTCCCATAATAATCCAAAGTAGTGTTTAGTCTGAGCTGAAGAGGCTGTTTGTGGTGGTGTTTATATATAGTCCCTGTGCTGGTGACGTCAAGTGCATCATGTATACCATCCTGCTTTCCTAATGCATTTTTATTATTTAGCAGATGCTCTTATCTAAAGTGTTTTTTGACTTTTATTATTTAAGATGGCAGGCTCAGACAAACCCTGGGGGTTAAGGACCTTGCTGAAGGATCCAATGCTGAAATCACTCTGGCATTTGAACCTACGACCTTCCAGACACAGGGGCCTAACCCGTTGAGCTACGTACCGCTCCCCCAATAGATGCGCACAGAATGATACTTCGTCTCAGGGGGCATATGGTTATTTTGCCAGTCATGGGTTTTGAACCAGTGACCCTCTGGTCACAGTTGTAGATTCCTGACCCACAAAGCCACACATTATCTTGTCTGTCACCCCCCCCCATTACCCTCAGGGGATCCAATGGTCATGGAAAGCCAAGGCTGGACAGGATTTCCCCTGAAAATCAGCTGTGGAGAGCTAGAGGTCCAGCCTTGGAACCAAAAAGGTACAGAGCAGAGCTGGATACTCAGGGCCTTGTCATGATGAGCCTGGAACCTATCCCGGCATGCATGGGGTGCATTTAAAGATGTTGTTTCACCAAAATGTCAACTTTGGATGGTACACATGTAAAGTCCCCACTCTCTGTGTCTCTCTCTCTCTCTTTCTCTCTCTCTGTCACACACACACACACACACACACACACACAGCAGTTGGCCACCATTCTGCCCCAGAGTCACATGTGGTTGCTGCAAATTTGCAAATAATTTAATGCTTCAGAGCTGGGGCTTCCTCAGCCGTGAGAGATTTGGCCTTTTTTATATTTCCAGCTGAGCCGTCGTGTTAATTTTCTTGGTTTGAAAGCGCCCTATCGCTCGCTTTAGTGTGTGCCCGAATTATGTCACCCTTCTTTGAAATTGAGTGGGGATTTTAGTCTTTAAATGGAGACTGGATTCAGATCGTAGTAACAAAGCAGAATCTCCTGGGTGTCGTTTATTGGTTGGCTTCTAAAATTCTCCATGTTGGCTTGCGGTCTGATGCAGGAGAAGCTTCTGGGGGCTTCTAGTACGAGAACTGCTGCCAAAATGAGATAAAGGCCTGGGTAAAGAGCTGGTCTGCAACGGGAGGTTAATGCACAGCCTCAACTGTTTACCTCACAAGAACAATGGTGCTGCAGCGGGGGGGGGGTGGGGGGGGGACAGTGTGCCATTTGTCTTTGGGGCCCACAGCTGACACCATTCTCTGCCGCAACAAGTCCCCAGTGTCTCTGCTGTCCGGGGGGAGGTCCACGGACCAGAGGTTCCAGCACCTTCTGACAGGACCCTCTGTGGACCAAATAGGGTGCATCAGCAGGAACAGAATTTCAGTCATTTTTAATAAAAACTGGTTTACGATAAGGCTCTTAGCAGATACACTGGTCTGCGTTACTCACCCAATAGAGAGGGAGAGGTAAAGAAAATGTGCTCATTACGACACGTGGCCACACCCACCGCACAACAAACCACCTCAGGGATGAGAACCTGAGTGCATTCGGTGATACCTCAGTACCACACTGGTTCGACGGAACAGTGTGAGTTTTTTTTTTCCAGTGGTTAGCGTGTCAGTCCTGCTACAAACCCCAAATTGTATCTGTAAGTTGGAGGACCTGCTTGCAGGTCTGGATGTAGACTAACATCATACTCGGGATGAAGCAATTGCAGGTTGAGGGCCTTGCTCATGGGCCCAAAGGAGTAGAAACACTCTAGGCATTCATGGGATTCAAACCAGCAACCTTCTAATTGTTGGCGCCGATCCCTAGCCACAGAGCCGCCACTCCACTGCAGTAGCATATTAGAAAATTGATTTACACCCTGAATCCCGTTGGTTCTAGTCCCTTGTGGGACCCCCTAGCACCGGAATCACAACGGAAGGTGCGAAACTTCTCCGGTTTAAACATATACTGCATAAATAGGGAGGTTGAAGAAAATTACTAATGAATTAAATTGATATATAACAGTGGAAATAAGAAAAGTTGTGAGTGCGGACTGGTTCAGCTGTTTAGAAACCAGTTTGACGCCAGCTGATAAGGTCATCGGTGTCGAGGCGGAATTTCCGCGAAAGACGGGATTGACACAGCAGACACGCCCCCCCCCCCCCCCTAAATATCCCTGGTGTCCACTTTCAGCTAATGATAGCATCCAGACCTTGCTGGTTATGTGTGTGGTTTAGTCACTTGTGGGCTGCCGCTAATATACTTTGCGATAATCAATGCCGATAGCAAGTTTACAGGCAGCAGCTGGGTGGCTGACCGCATAGACACCCTGCCGCATGTTTGTCGCACCCCCGCCAGATTCAGATCTTAGACTCTTCCACGTGTTCTGCAATTGAGATGGATAAGAGGGACCTCCCGTGGAATAGGTGCCGCCTGTAAGGAAAAGCTGCCCTTTATTCTAGTAGCGTGTTTATCAACCCAGTCCAGAGACCGCCCCCCCCCCAGCCAGTCCACATTTTTGTTCCAGCCCAGTTTCCAGAACCTCTGTATCAGGCATTCGGTGCTCTTGATTCGGCTGGGAGCTTGGAGGGAACATCCTTGATGACTGGAGTGAGAAAGACTTATTTACTAAACAGTGTAGCTACAATTTACGCTTTTGATGCGAACAAACCAGCCTTTCAGATATTGTAATCCTGAGAACTTCTACCCAGGCTTAGTAACATTATTTGATGTGAATGTTCCAAGCCATAGATTTTGGTATAGCGGTATTTTTTGTGTTCTCACTGGCCCAGATCTTCCTGGCAGAGTGCCTCTGCATGCTATAAAAGGAAAGCAGGACAGGGTTTATTTCCCCCCCCCCCATCAGCCACCCCCCATCCTCTCTCTGTCTGGCATCCCACGGGGCCTGTGGCGGTGCTGAGCTTGCCTCCATCACCCCCCAGCTCGGAGCTCGGAGCCTCCTGCTGTGTCTCCCTGTCTGTTCTGCACCTCTATTTCTGGTCCTGCACCAATGGAAACGCACACGCAGGCCCAGGAAGTGCTCGGATGCTACTGGCTAATCAGTGCCCGGTTCCCCTGCTGGGCCCAATTACCAACCAGTGCTGTTCTCCTGTTCTCCTTTGCATTCTCATGTTCTGATAAAGTTCTCCTGTTTGTAATATTGCAGTGGGGAATGGTTTCATTCTGAATTCACGTGTTAGAAGACCAGGGGCTCCAGATTCTCCCAGCTGTGTTGTAACACCAGTCTTCTAGAGCAGTGTTTCTCAATCCAGTCCTCGGGGATTACCGACAGTTCACATTTTTGCTCCTTGCCAGCTCTAAGCAAATCAAGAACACTGCATACCTGGTGCAGGTGTGTTGGGAGCGAGGAGGGACATGTGGACTGTCTGGGATCCCCAAGGACTGGGGTGAGAAATTTGCTCGACTTAAGTCTCTGAATTAAATACTGCAGGTGGTAATGCTTGAATTTGATGGATGGGGATTTTCTTGCCAGCCGTTCACCCTTGTATTACCTTCGTGATCATTTCACTGCTGCAGCATAGTGTCCTGAAGTTTCTACTGTGCAAAGATAGTACTAATGTGTTCTGTGTACTGCGTCAATATCAGTGTTGCGCCTGTGTGCTGCTAGCTCATGGGAGTTCAGCTTACAAAAAATGTTCTGAGGGCAAAATAAAAAAATATTGGTTCAGAGAGGTAACCAATCAGATTATAGTGGAGGTGGGACCAAGACATCTGGTTGGTTGGTCCCACCTCCTGTAGTTGCTTAGACCAACCTCCTCTACAATCTGATTGGTTATCTCTCTGAACCAATCATTTTTCTTTCTGCCCTCAGAACATTCTTGTCTAAGAAAAAACTTCTATGAGTGTGCTGCTTTTTGTTGTCACCTTTAACATGTTTAAGACTGAATTCGGAGAAGAGCTGAGTGACTCAGCCTCGAGCGAACAGGCTAAACTTATTAGTTAATGGAGCCCCTGATTTCCCACCGTTCAGGGGATGAGGTGATAAAAGGCTAAAACTATTAGGGGCTAAATGGCTGGCTGGAGTGAATTATCTGGATTATCAGTGTAACAGTGTAGAAAGTCTCTGTTAGTTGCAATTATGTAATCTGCGGTTAGGTAACCTGGCATGCAACTTTGTGCTTTTTATTTGTGCGTGTGCGTGTTTGTGTGTGAACTCTCATGCTCCCAGATTGCTGTAAGTTCTTGCGACACATGCGGCGATGAATCAGAAGCCGTCCATTAGAAGTTAGAGCTTCCTTTTGGGGATGGCCCCGGTTCACTGCTTCCAGACAGCGGGATGTTAATGGAGGCCCGTAATCGTCTGTGAGATCAGCACATCATGGCTGTTTTTGCTTTGTGGAGGAGATGTGAATGGAGCAGAGCGATGGTAACACTGTAATGTAGCACTCTGTTTTATTCTGCGCAAACGTTTTAGGTCGTCAAATAAAATGTTAAAATAGTTTCACGCCAGCATAAAGGTTATGACATTGTGTCTGTTAAGCTGTCAGCTTTCAAAACCTCTCCTAAAGTCACTATAGCATTAAAGGCATCCAATAACGGGTAGCACACCCTGTTTGGCAAATCTATACTTCATTGAGTTAACTAATTAAGTTCATTAACTCAGAGAGTTGGCGGAAAAATTTAACGAGTACGTGGAACAGCTGAGGTGCCCTTAAGGAGAGGTTTGGGAACTGAAGCGATGTTCATCTAGCCGTCCAATAAGATATTAAGTATTTGGAGAACAGAAGAAATTCGTAGTTTTTATTGTTACTGGCTATTTGCATATACTCTACTGCTACACTGTGTTTTCCCAGCAAATACTTACTGTCCAGATAAATAGCTTTAAACATTTTTTTAACTAAGAAGTACTGTATATTTATATGCTATTTTATCCATTTGTGTCATCAACCATAATGTGTTATATTTGAAACTTCACATATACTACATTCTCTTAATTTTGCCAACACATATCCAAAGCAACCTACAACTGAGGCAGAGTTAGACAGTCCCCGGAGCAATTGGCGGTTAAAGGTTTTGCTCAATGGTGACATCACTCTGCTGACAGTGGGATTTGAACTGGCAACCTTCTGATCACAGGGACCACATTCTAACCCGCTGAGCCACCCACCCATAAGATGCTGGATCTACAGCTCTGTGTCTTAGACTTCCAGTGCAGCATCCAGTGCTTCTGCTTCTAGAATGAATGTTTTCCTCCATTTACAGTCACGCAGCGTCGCTGGCTCTGCCCTGTTCTCGAAACCACTCTGTTACATGGTCGGTGTTTGAGGAGGCATTTGAAAGATGCTGGGGAGATCATATTTTTATCCTTGTATGAATGTTTACTTAGTAGAAATAAACAAGAAGAAGGAAATTACAGAAATATGTTATTCCAGAACAGAGGCACACACAGCCTTGGATGCCCTTTGTTGCAAGCCTGATGCGTTTACGCATCCTTGTAATCCTGGATCCCAGAGAATCCAGCAAGAAAGGAATGAAAGAAAGGGAAAACCAGTATGGACAGCTCAGACAAATGACAAATCTGTTTCTGTTTAGCCGCATCTGTCAGCAGAGACACTCCTTTTGAATTATGCCCATTATCTGATAGCCGACTGACGCCAAATCTCCAGCCAGTCCTTGTAACTGGCCCCGTGTCATTCGCTCGCCTCCTGCCCCTATTCGATTAAAGTCTGATATCCCTCGTCAGTGACGTGTGAAGGCTAGCGGACACGTGTTTCGAATTGTAGTCCCGTAAGATGCGATCTTTGCAAGAAGCCGATTGGGGAATGAGAATTCCTCAATCGTACATGACGAGCCGATCATCTATGCCAGTAAAATGCCGGATGTAACCAAAGCCAGCTGAGTTCTGGCTTAGTGGGACTGCAGATCTATGTCTGGCCTGTCGCTCCAGAGTGCTGATTGATATCTCTGTTTATGATGTAGGTAATGGCTGATTGGAGTTTATTGCAAGGAGTAATTGAGCAGCAGTATAAGAGATATTACAGTGGTGGCTGTTTTTCATTATTGCATTTGCATCCGCTGTGAACGCAGGAGTGGTTATTCGTGAGTGAAATACCACGGTGATTGGCGCTAAGTGCGGCAAGCAGTCGGTGGTCGAGGGGCGGACAGGTCGGCTTCCCGAATCCGCCGGACGCGGATGAAACTCCTCGGCGGGCAGGAGCTGCAGCCTTGGCAGCGGCACTCCGAGAACAGTCCCCGGCCGTGTCACGAAATTCCCACTGGGAAGAAATTTGGCTCTTTTGTTGTTGTTTAGACACAAAACAGCTTGGAAGCCCACAATGACCAGGCCCCATTCTGTAGGAATGACAAAGCGGAGTAAATCCCAGAGTCTGAAAAGGAGCCGCCTCGAATGACAATCCCCCCCCCCCGCCCCCCTTTGCATTGT
>JAODLC010000054.1:1466322-1488363 GCA_026781145.1 Hippopotamyrus pictus | reverse complement strand
CAGAGGGGGAGTGGGGAGGGGGGACAATCGTACTCGGGCGCGGTTCATGGCAACCATGCCTAGTGTGAGTACACCCTTATATTCAAAGCTTTTTTGTTATGTTCATTTAAAAGTATATATTTTCTTTTTTAAGTATGTAACTAGTAAAATTTAACTACAGTACGTTAATAACATTAAAATCAATCTGTGTGTCTTTAAAACAGGCTTCAAGGATGGACTTTGTTTTGACAAAATGTTGTTCCAGCATGAGCTGTGTGTTTTCATTTAATCTCAGATCTTTAGATCTGTGCTTCTGCGTCCCAGACGTGGTGAGTGGTGCTGCTTCACAGCGCTGTGACTAATGGAGCGCACTAGGCTTCCTTATGGGAATTCCCTCCTCCTGCCACAGGATGGCGTAAGGAAGCGTCGCCAATTTGGACCCTTGGGCCGGGGGCAAGTGGCTCCATCGAGGCCCGGACTGGGCCTTCGGGGATGGGCCTGCTTCACCTGCACCTCCTTTTAAAGGCACAGCACCCATCATCTGTGTGCCAACTTCACCCTTAACCTTTTATCTGAACCCTCTGCACAGTATCTATTTGCATTTCCCTGCTCCTCTTATCATGCCCACTTACACTGGAGCCCCGGTTTAGGTACCAGACTCACGCCTCCTCCCATGTTATCTATAATTCCCATGATGATGCTCTACTGTCCATTTTGTGTTTCCGCCTGATGATGAAATTATTATTATTGTTATTTCTGTTTTTTGACACCTTCATTCCATTCTTGCTTTTCCAAAGTGACGTGCGATTGAGAGAGCAGTGTCAGACACTCCCCGGACCAAATGAGGGTTAAGGGCCTTGCTCAGGGGTCCGTCGGCAAAATCGTTCTGCTGACCCTGCTGTTTGATCCAGCCACCTTCTGATCCTAGGCTAGGAACCGTCACCTGCAGCAAACGACCCCCCGTATGACCCATCCAGTTGCGAGCAAATCTGCTGGCTAACCCAGATATTTGTCTCTGTCCTTTCCCTCCCCAGGACAACCTGACCCTCTTCCTTAGGGGATGTGAGGAGCTTGGGCTGAAGGGGTCGCAACTGTTTGACCCCGGGGACCTTCAGGATACCTCCATACGTGCCAACCCCAAGTAAGAGCGCCCCCTACTGGTCATGCTGTCTCCGTGTGACACGCCATGGATCAAGTTACAGGCTCACAGAGTGTTTAGAAGAACGCATGATGTATTCAGTTGCAGAATGTTCTAGAGACAGTGCAAAGAAAAATGTGTTCTGGTCAAAGGGTTCAAGGACACCGCTATATATTGCAGTGCACATCTGAGCTTGCAGTAAATTACATTAACCCCTGCCACCGGGCAATAACCCATATATTTAGTTCTTGTTTATTTTCGCAGGCATATTTTGTTTGTTTTTTATGATTTGTGGTGAGTGCTGAGTTTCAGAATTTTGCCGTGTCGCGGATTTTTAGACATTTCACCAGATTTACGCCCTTAGCGAACTAAAACATGACTTACGCACTTGCTGCCGATGGGAGTCCCCAGGACCGTAAATAACACGAGTGGCTGGCAGATAGGAGCTCCACAGAGACAGGAAGGTCGCGTGAATTAGCTAAGAGCCCAAATATCGTCTGTAGTGAGAATATGAAGGCACACTGGGTGGTCCTGCAATCACACACCTGGCGCTCTATCTGTGGCATCTCCACGTTTTTGCTGTGTTTGGGTTTGGTCTCTCTTGGTTTCCTTCCTCAGTCCCAAAACATGCGCTTAGATCAATTGTGCCGGTTTTGTGGTCTTTGTTTCCAGAGAAACACGTTAGACTGACTGTGACTGACAGTGACTGTGACTGACAGGCTCATTGCACTGCAGGTGGGAGTTTTTGCAGCTGTTTTTTGGAAAGCTGGTTGGATCTTCCAGCGATGGGGGTGGAATAGGTCACCGTATAGAACCCTATTATTCAAATCCTGGTCCTCAAGGTCCGAACCCTGCTGGTTTTCCAGCCTTCCTTTACGTGTGAGCCAGGTGTGAAGCCTCTGACCAATCAGAATCAGTAATTATTAAAGTAACTACCTGGGAGAACTGAAAACAAGGCCTGGATTTGGAATTCAGGTCCAGATTTGAAGAATCCTGGTATAGAGGGTGATGTCATAAGTCGCCGTCCAGCAGGGACCAAACGTAGCGCCTCTATGCTGAACCACGTTGTTTTACCCCGGAGTTTGTGGGGAGCTGCATGTGACCATGTGACATGCTTCTGGGGATGGCAGAGCGACTGCCCCCCCCCAGAGCAAACGCTCAGGTGTCGTCAGGAGGTTATGAGGAGGTGAGCACGTGCCTGTTGTGGTTTCACTCCCCTCCCCGCTACTGAATCTAATCCTCGGGCTGAGAAGCATTCGGTCCAGCTTTCTTTGGCCTGAGATGTGTGGGTATGAGGTCTGGTGTCTCTGCCCAGCAAAGCCAGGGCTCTGGCATGCTCACTGTCCCCCCCCCCCCCGCTTTGGTACTGGTGTGCACGTTCACTGTGTCCTTGGGTCAACAAGGAAGGGGCTTGTGTTTCGCTTTTTTAACTAATCACAGTCTTCGTCGAATGACAGTTCCACTTTAAAACCGGTGTTCTCTATTAAGCGGGAAGGTGCACAGATTTCTAAATGACCTGTTTTATTGTGTCTGCCTTTTGTTAAGGGACATAAACATAGAAAAAACATAAGAACATGCGTACCTACAATAAAATAAAAAAGTACCTACAGGCTGTTTGAAGCAATGTAAGAGCGAGTCAATATTTCATTTAAGGGTCAAATTAAAACCATTTAATTTAAAAATAAGTTGATTGGGCTTTTGTAATATGAGAGCCTTCAATAATGGTAAATTTAAACTAAAGTAACCCATAATTATTAGTCAGCATTAGTAATTTGTATTTATCTTATTCCTGTTCAGCTTTGCCCGAAGCTGAGTAAAATAAAATGCTGAAATGATTGAATAAAGCAGTGCTGATAGCTGTTTTTCATCTTCCCTGCATTTACAGCTTGGATTTTTCTGGAAACTTCCAAGATAGAGCTGTCAGCTGGATATAGCATTTATTATCACAGTGCTGTTTTGTTTTTATATTTAACTTATTTGTAATTAACAGGTTTTAACTATGGATCTGTCATATGAGTAACCAGTGTCATATCGCTCTCTCTCTCTCAGGGGTTCAGACTGCAATCGAAAGCTGAAGAATGTAAGTTTTTCTCTCTCTGTCTCTCTCTCTGTCTCTCTCTCTGTCGCTCCCACCGTCTATTTTGCTGCATCCGCCTCCAAAGTCCGCAGAGCAGATATTCAGCCCCCCCCTCCTGCGGTGCTCCATGCGCTGCCCGACTCCATCAACTAATGCGACTCTTCGTTGCATTTTAATAACCTGGAAAACACAGACACATCTGTACAGAAACAAGTAATTCCTGGAAAAATCACCGCACCCACACGACCACTATTTTAATAGATATATATATTTATTTTGAAATAAATCCTGCATCCTCTGTCCTGTTTATAAATTCCCTCCGTTGGAATGTTGGATCGCATATGATGTTGAGTCAGAGATGAGGAAGAATCAACCCAGTGAGCAGAATCGCAATCTGAGCTTGTTTTTAAAGCCTTCGCTCATTTTGTTTCTTCAACACCCATCATTCCATAGCTACGCCTGTCATTGTTGCATAATTTCGCTTATCCCTCTTCATTTGACAGCTCGGATTAGGGTTAATATGACAGTTAATCGGTTTGCATCCCTTTACTGGTCTTGCAGCTTCTGGTGGATCCTGTCAGATTCCATGTTGTCGCTGCACTAATTTAAAGTGGCAGCAACAGTGTTCGTTACATCCCATAATTCTACGATACATTAGTGCCATCATACAGCCGCATGTAATGGTGTAATAAATAACATATATGAAGCTCTGGAAAAAATTAAGGGACCACTCTATATTTAAAAAAAAAAAAAAAAAAAAAAAAATCGGCATTTATAAATCCTGGTTTAATCCTGGTTCTGCTGGCAGAGGCTACACTGTGTGTCAGGCTGCTTCCAGGCTCAAAGTTTCTAAGACTGCAGTACATAAGATAAGATACATAAGGTGAAGCAGGAGACACTGGGAACGACCAGGCAGGCAGAGGGCAGAGCCGATTTTGTGATGCCAGAGACGAACGTCCACTTATCCAGCAGTGCGTCATGAATCGGAGGATGACCTCAAGTGACCTTCAAAAGGAATGGAATGGGAAACATTAAGTGCAGGTGTGAAGTGCACTGCTAGGACAGTTTGTTTCAGGCTCCTAGAAGCAGAACTGAAGACTCATAAAGTAAGGAAGAAGCCCTTCAGCAATGAGAAACAGAGAAGAGCCAGGCTGGATTTTGCAAAAAAATATATATTTTACCCAGGCATACACCCAAAAATTGATAAATTAGTGAAACTGTTAGTGAAATTTTTAGTGAAAATTGAATTAGTGAAAATTTTATTGTGGTCTCTTAATTTTTTTTCCAGAGCTGTGTGTGTGGTCTGGTGGGTGATCATTTGTTCTCTGGCCGATGTAAGTGGCCGCGTTGCTATGATTTTGACCGTGAAGACACTGGGGTCTGTGACCTCTTGGTCCAGGAGAAATCCTGTGGAGAATTGAGCATCTGTGTCCCTACGTCCGAGCGGCACCTGTGTCAAGTCTGGTATAGTTCTTATTTATGGCAGGTCATGCCCTGGTATCTTTCTTAAGATAGCTCAGCAAACCGTGACGTTCCCGCAGGGAGTCCGGAGAGCTCACTGAGTTTCTCTCTTGGGTCAGTGTGACCTCCCGACCTTGCTCCCTCCCTATCTTAAATGCTTAAATGCTTTATCCCTAAATGCTGTACCAAGTCTACAGTTAACAGAATGAACTAAGTTGACGTCAGACGGGTCACAGAGCTTACGCTGCCGTCTCTTTGTGTGAAGGGAAACTCATCTGTTGATATTATAGCTCAGTTGACGTCACAAGCTACTTGTGCACGTTTTGTGAAGGTCCTGCCCCGTTTGTGGTTCCCCCTCAGGTCTTGATCACCATATATTGGCTGGGGAAAGCCGCCAACAGCTGTACGACCTACAACGGGCCAACCCTGGACCTGAAGGAGTTTGAGGGGCTGTTGTCACAAATGAGGAAGGTAGGTCTGGGCCATCATGGGTTTCTGCTGGTCTTAAGCAGAACTGCCTGGGCAGGAGGGCGCGTGCTGGGCAGTGTTTGGTTCTGCTTTAGAGAAGAACACTGCACTGCAGTTTATAAACTGAAGGACAGCCATGATGTGAGAGAAACCGAATCTCTATATTTTCACTATGTTTTTAAACTGAGCGGCTGATCGATGAAGGATGTGTGGGTCAAATGTACAGATACAGCGTGTTATCTTAAGACTATTTCAAGCAGCAGAGCAAGAGCTATATAAACTGGGGAGATGGGCTTCTTGATGCTGTGTGGCAGCTGTCTGGCGACGTCAGACTGGTAGGCTGGTGGGGATCTGAGCTGGCTGTCATTAACCAGGCCTGGTCGCTCATGGCACGCCAGAGGAATGTGGTCTTCATCTCCTGTCCCTCAGCTGTGGAGCCCGGCCACCCACAGGCCGTCCGCCTTTCTGGATTTATGAGGTACCTTCCTGCCTCAGGTGTTGCCCTGGTAGGAGACCTGGCTGCATCTGCAGCGATGATGTCAGCCCGTTGGCTGTAAAGCGCCTTGCAATGATGCAGAGAGTGATGTCATTCTCTGCCTCCAGACATTCTTTCCATAAACCATTATAGGATTTTTGTCCCTTAAAGGAAATATATCTCTATGTACTTTTCACTATCAAAACCAAAAAAATGTATCTGAACTCTAAGAACATACGAAATTTACAAGTGAGAGGAGGCCATTCGGCCCATCAAGCTCATTTGGGGAGAACTTAACTAATAGCTCAGAGTTGTTAAAATCTTATCTAGCTCTGATTTGAGGGAACCCAGGGTTTTAGCTTGCGCTACACTAGCAGGAAGACTATCCCATACTCTAACTACACGCTGTGCGCATACTCTAACTACAAAGTGCTTCCTCAAATTCATTTTAAAATGTTCTCCTGCTAATTTCCACTTATGGCCACGAGTATAAAAACATAAGAAATCATACACTCTTTTTTATTATAAATCTGTAGCACAGACCCGATTTTTGTTATTTTGATTACTTTGTTGTCATTGCAATATTGTGGTATTAATCATCTTAGAAGGCAGATTGCAGTGTTATAAGTGTTTTCCTGGATGTGATTATATATTTTTTTACTGAAATGTACAGCAGAAGCAGGACGTGATTAACTATGGCCAGTGTTGGGCATTTCAGGTCCACAGAGTACAAATCTAGACCAAGATTTTGTTTCTACCAACCAGTTGAGCATAAAGAGTCACAGTCACAGAGTACTCAACAGGTCGGTAGAAACAAAATCTTGATCTGGATTTGTAGTTTCTGGACCTGAACTTCCCAACACTGACTACAGCATGATGCTCTATCAGTTACAATCCTGAAAGCTTGATTTGGGTCCCAGTTGAAAAAACTATATGGGGCCAAAGACAAGAGGCTTCAAGCTAAGCAATTGAACAGAATCCTCTGTTGATCTCAGAGTACCTGTGATCGGGCGGGTGCTGATGCTTGACCCAGTTTTGCCCGTTCATTGGTCCGTATTTCATTGCCGTGTATCTCCAAAAATGCAGCATTTCAGGAGCGTGAAAAAAATGCATTTTCTCAGACCTTTATAAAATATACTTAAAGCAACATAATGAGACACCCCAAGCAATAAAAATAGAAACCTACCTTTACTCAGCTCTCAGCGAACGGCTTAATTTTTAAACGGATTTATGTGGATTGTTGTCAACGAGACAAATATGCCAATGTTAAGTTACAAACTAATCTTGTTTTATATACACAATTATCACCGATGTTTGTTCTGTAGTTATCAATGTCAAATAGTTAAAATAAGCAATATAAAATAATCATACATGAATCATGAAACATCACAAATACAAATGTTAACTAGCGCAAACAGAAATCCCAGTTAAACAGATGACTTCATAGAACATCTTTTCATTGGTCAATTAGTTGTCAAACACTATCAGTAGACAGAGGAGAATGGGCGTATTCGAGCTATAGAAAATGTCACAATTGTTAAAAAGTGAACATACTCGGTTATCATCGGACAGCGACGGCACGAGTGACGTCCGTGGAAAAGCCGTGTCGTGATCCCGGCGAATGCCTGGCGTTCTCGACCTCCTGGGAATCCCCGAGCTTCGGAAGCTTTAAGGTTACTGCTGCGCGTTCCCAGTGGGAGGTATCTCTTCGGTCCTACTTTAGCGGAATGCGTTCTGGTACAGAAACGTGTGAAAGCAGTAGAAAGCATCTCCAACATGCACTCTATGCCGTGTGGCGTCCGTCAGGCTGTCAGGCCGCTGGCCTCTGACTGGTGCCGTGTGTCTAGCCTGGGCGGTCCAGGGGGAAGGGGGGTGAGGTGGCAGTTGACGGTGACCTTTGAGTGAAGGTAGGCTTTCAGTGGGGGGTTTGTGGAGAGCTGGTTTGAGCCCTGGAGGAATTTGCCTGATGATCGAGCCCTGTCAAAGAAGGGCTTTGTTCCTAAAGCTCAGAGCTGTGGGCCGGCCGCAAATACTTCCATGTCCCCCCTCGTCCAAAACTTGGCACAAAAGCATGACTGAGGGGGGGGTGGTGGTGGGTGCATTTGGGCCAGGAACTTCCTCTTAGTGACAGGAAAGGCTCTCATGGGGGGGGGGAGCACCTCCACCCTATACAAGTTTCATAACAAGACAAAAGAAAACAGAGGCCGTTTCTAGGAGAAGTGGAGGAGAGAGAATCTAAGGGGAAGGGAGAAAGGTTGTCGGGGGGGGGCGGGATCAAGCTGCCAAGACTAAGAGAGTTTTATTACCGGGGCTGAGTCCGCTGCTTAAGATGATCTTAAATTAAAGTGTGCCACCAGCCTGGGGGGGGGACAGTCTGTTCGGAGCTTTGCTGTCCCCTTTGAGAGGAACGCCGTGAGCACGCGACAGGTTACTGCTGTCTGCCCGCCTTTCCGCGGGAGTGCGGATCTTTCCGGAAGGCTCCCGTGTCGAGTATGGGTAAATATGGGGAACCCCTCTTTTCTTTGTGTGTTGTTGTGTACCAGGAGGCCGAGGACATGGAGAGCCCCAAGAGGAACGTCCGGGACAGCGGCTACATCGACTGCTGGGACTCGGAGCGCAGTGACTCCTTGTCGCCCCCGCGGCACGGCCGCGATGACTCCTTCGACAGCCTGGACTCCTTCGGCTCGCGCTCGCAGCAGACGCCCTCCCCTGACGTGGTGATCCGTGGGAGCAGCGATGGTGAGTGATGCCCCTTCTCCTCCACACTCTCCTGTTGCCTGACGGGACAAGCGGTGGTTTAGTCTCAACCTGGGCCAAAGATAGGGGGGAGTGCAGCTGTAACTAGTCGGGCTGCTGGGGTGTATATTTGGTGAGGAGTGGAGTGAGGAAGGATGTCCGACTAACCCCTGCAAGCTGTGAAGGGGACAGATTTGGTGAGGGGAGGGGGTTTGTGGCTCAGCTGTGAGAAAGATCAGAAGGTCGTTGGTTCAAATCCCAAGGTCTGCAGAGTGATTTCATTGTTCGGCCCCTGAGCAAGACCCTTAACCCCCAGTTGCTCCAGGGACTGTCTGACTCTGCTTCTTTCTTTACAAAAACGTCTGTTACATAAATTAAACGTAAAATGTGGCGTTAAATGCCAGCTTCTGTGTTTGCTGTGGAAGCAGAGTCACGTTTGGTCCACTGCCCTGCTGTTGGTCACTGGAATCTGTCACCGCTGCAGAACTTTGTGTTCACTGCGATTTCTGCATGTCCCTGGGGGGGCTCGGCTGCCCCCAGACACCCCCAATTACACTGCTCACAAGACGTTCTCTGTGATGCCATTTTCAGTATTAGGATGTTTTAATCCTTCCTTGCCACACAACAGTGTTATTATTGTACTTAAAATATATCAGTGGGATCTTTTACATGCTAGATGCCCCGAAGAAAAAGCTCTCAGTCAAGGATCATCTCCAGCTTTACCAGAACCAAAACCTTCATCCTTGATGCCGTAGGAATGCAGTGGCTGCAGCCAGCTGGGCCTCAGTCTGACGGGTGTCCGTGTCTCTGCCTGCGCAGAATCTACTCAGCAATAAATGCTTGGCACGGGGCTGCCATGCCATCAGGAAGGGGAAAGGCACTGAGGATCGACTGCTGTTATTACTCATAACTTACCTGCTTCAGATACATAAAAGAAAATCCTTGTATTTGACACCCAGCAACTCCTGCTTACAGCCGTAAGGAAAATCCCGCTTCCTGTAGATAAGGGGCAGCACCGAGCACGTTTCACGAAGGGCACGTCATTGTGGTATGGGGGGCCGGCGGGGAATGGCCCGGCAAGGCCGACGTTGAGCGCTCACGGCCTTCTCTGCCATGTCACTCACGGCAGCTGTTATCCGAGCAGGTCACAAGCGTAGCAGGAGCAAAAGAAGCTGCGAATGGGAAAGGTGAGGACTGAGGGCCAGTGGGGAGCAGGAGCGTCACACGGCTAATTTGGGGCAGGCCGACAAATAAATACTGGGAGAAATATTTAGTCAGAGCACCAGGATCACTTGGCAGGACTTGAAAGCATACCGCGTCTCTAACTCTGTTCCGTCCCAGATTCCGATGCCGTCGCTGTCCAGCTAAATATTTATTTACTTGTGGCAAAAAAGCACACCCCTCACGTGAGGAATCTGTGAGGAATTCCCCCCGGGTCCGGCCGAGGTCGGCATCCTGTTTGCTCCTTATCGGAGCCTCTGAGGAAGCAGCCGACCTCGAGGGGGAAACGGGGCGATTGTTCTGCGGCAGCAGAAATGCCTGTAACCGCATCCACCTGGAGCACAGGCGCAATCCGAGAGACCCGGTAAAATGCCGGGATGCTTTTCTGCAGGATGCACAGAATTCATCTGAATAGGGGAAAGGCATGAAGTCATGTCTACTTGTTGCACTGCTTTTTGAAAAACTCAGATAACTTTGTTTTTTTTAGAAGTGGTTGTAATTCAGGCATTTTTCGATAAAGTTTTATTGGTTTGAATTGAATTATTTGTTGTTTGTTTTTTGTTTGTTTTTTTTTCCCTCGTGATCATTCATCACTGCCTTCTTAATGACGGTCTGAAAGCTAGTGGGTCCATGATCTTCAGTCTCCCTCCGTGCCGGCCTTCCTTTCGGCCTGATGCCACCGCAGGTCGGTAGACGGTCAGGCGCTCCCGCGCACTGCGGCCCGATGCCGACTTAACGCCTGAGTCAGAAATGTTGCACCAGAAGCAGGGTCATCTTGCTGTCAGTGTTCAGTGACTCGACATGAGCTGTTGCTCAACGCTTCACGGTCCATCCGAAATAGGACCGTCAGGATAGGGGTCCAGTCAGTCAGGTGTGATAGGGGCCATTACAGGAGGAAGGAGGAAGTTTCTGCATTACTTTTACATCTGATGCTTTTATCCAAACCAACTTTCAGTAGAGGGTAGGTTGTAGTTTATGTGCTCAGGGCCGTAGCCAGGACTTTTACATTACCCAGGTCTAAAGTGTTAGCCTGTCCTAGATGTGTCCTGTAATGGGTCATGGTTATTGGAGTTGCAGGATACATACTTAGGACTTGACCATGGTGTCCTTGGTAATAGGTACAGGCACGTGTGCGCTCTCTGGGATTCAAACCCACATCCTTTGCATTGTTAACCCATTGGGCAGGAGTAAGTTATTCCTGTCCGCCTGCACCAGCATTAAGTGGAAGCTACGCTGCTGGGTGGCTATGAGAGTGTGCTTGTGTGTGTAATTGACCTTTGACCCCGCTTAGCTAACGGTGACAACTCAAAGTCCTCCTGTTAGCCAAAGGCTAATCTCTGAAGCGTAGCCCATTTCTTTTCCTCCGGACATAAGCCTGCAAATGAAACCCAGATTACGTGTACGCTCTCGTATACGGTCACCTACATATGCCAGAGGCGGGAGCCATGCCGAGCTGTGAAACACAGCTTTACTCCCTCTTGTGGCCAAGTCAAGTGCTGCAGCTTGTGGCCGGTCGGGCGCGGCGCACCGCTTTCAGCCGAAACGGATCAGTCGGTCTCCTGGCTGATTCCCGGGGGCGGTGCGGATGCCGCCGATGACTGGTTTGAGCTGAGAAGTGAGTGTCGTGCCAAGTCTGGGGCAAAACAATGCAGCAACGGCGGCCAGTGTCAGGGGAGACTGCTGAGTTATGTACGTCTGACCTTATGTTCTCCGTGACATGGGCGCACACACTGAAACACGCGTCTGTTGGTCCTGGAGACGATCCCACACATCTGGGGAACATGTTAGGAAGGAATTCACGCCGTGGGGGCAGAGACTGTAAGCCAGGTGACTCTAAATCGCAATGTAATTGAATACGAACAGTTCCTGGGCTCGTTCTATTGAGCGGACCCCTTGGAAAACTGGAAATTAAAACCATTTGGATTCTGAGCATGCTGGCACTTTTGGGTGATGGGGGGGGGGTGGTTAAATCGCAGGGTCCCGGCATTCAGTATAAACTGACACACAGCTCTGAAGCTACTGGCTCTCCCCCAGGTAAAACGCTTAGCATTTAGCCAAGGATAAACACTTACTACTTGCAGACATTATCCGGCCTCTGAAACCTGTCAGTGTTTACAAATGTTTTGACTTTTCACCTCCTTTGGCCCATTAAGATATTTTTAAGCTAAACCCAATTGAGCGCATGTGGAAGAACATTGAAAGTGTTTGGTTTAAAAATACAAGCAGACAGGATAAACCACTCAGGAAGTGTTCTATCTTTGCAGGCGCTCAGTCACTTGCTTTCCCCCTCCCGCTTTCTCACAGGCCGTGGCAGCGACTCGGAGACCGACGCCCCCCACAGGAAGCTGCCGGACGTGCGCAAGGATGACATGCTGGCGCGGCGTACGTCCTATAACGAGCCCCGCACCATGATGCCCTTCAACCAGTACCTGCCCAACAAGAGCAACCAGAGTGCCTACGTTCCCGCCTCCCTGCGCAAGAAAAGGGCGGAACGTGAGGATAGCCGCAAGAGCTGGAGCACGGCCACCTCTCCCATTGGAGGAGAGAGGCCCTTCAGGTAGGGAGCTCCACCCCCATAGCCTCTGCTGTCATTGGTCTGTACTCTGCTGCCATTTGTCTGATTGGTTGTCATAGGTCCCGCCTCTTATAGGATCTGTTCCCGATAGGCTGTATTATAGGCTCCGCCTCTTAGAAATCTACCCCTGATAGGTTATGTCCCAAGCGCAGCCCTGTGTAGGCCCAGTTTTGCTTAGGGCTCGCCACCAGATGGATTATGCCCTTAAAAATGGACTTCATGCTGGGCAGACTCTGAGCTTCACAGGCCCAGGATGATAACAAGCTCTGATTGTGTCGTTCCGTGGGACTCCTTGTTCTCCTGTAATGGCTTCATTAATCCAGAACCATGAACACGGCAATTAAACAATATCACGGCTCAGTGGTTTCATGCGTCCAAAATGGGTCAAGCTGCTTTTGGTTCCAGTACATTGTGACGCCAGAGGCAAGGACCCAGTGAAACGTAGCGCAATTACCGGTGATAGCCGAGGTCTTCCTCTGCTATACCACGTCCACATGCAGCATGTTTACAAGGCATCTGGACTCTATAATAAGGACCTTTCTGCCCCACCTTCTCATTTACATATGTACTATAGCAGATGCTTTGGTCCAAGTGAGGCAAATGGCACATTTTAAATATACATGCTGTCAAAGTGTCAACTGGGCATAAGTGCAGCCAGACTGCACTGCACTTCCAGTGAATCCCCAGGTACAGGTGTAAGTAGTACGGGAGAAGGAGCTGCACAACAATTTCTAATGAAGCTAGAACTAGTCATGGCCAAACGATGCATAATGAACCATTTGCTGTATTTTTGGACCCCACTAGGTGGTGCTCTCTCTTCAAAAAATGGGCTCAATACATGCCCCAATGCAAACCAAGAGCACCATCTAGTGGGGTGAAAACAAAACAGCAAATGGTTCATGGAGGTTCATTTGGCCATTGTGAGCTAGAACCTATGAAACTTAATTGTAGTGACCATCTGTCTCCTGGGGAATTGAGAGCAAAGAAAACCAGCATATGAAAATAAACATGCGCTATATTTTCAGTCATAAATATATTAGATATTGTCAGGTTGACGTTGTCTCCTGCCCGCCATATGGGCGGCTGTCCTCTGGATTCTTTTCTGCCTGGGTCTCATTGCCTGGCTGTGATGAAACATAAATATTGTAACTTCAATAGAACCCAAAAAGCTATTCAGATCTTCCCAAATTTGGAGCCTTTGTAGATTGAATGCTGTTGTTCACGAAGCCCTCCAAGCTTCCCTGTTTTCCACGGCTCTGTGCTCGTCATGCATACATGTGAAATTACAGGTCGATTCTGTGGTGTTCCATCACCGTTCCCCTTCTATGAATATGGTTGGCATACAGGTTTTTCCCTCCGTTTTTTGAAAAGCTGTAAGAATTGGAGCAAGAGACTGATTTTGCTTTTCACTAAGCAAAGAGTCTGATTCATTGGTTGGCTGTGATCATTAAGTAGCCCGTTTTAATTCTTGGCCAGTCAAAGGTTTATGTGTCCCAAAAAGGGCATCTGTTCTCCCCCTCCCCCACTAATGCCCTCGACCCCTACAAACCTGCTGGGGGGGGGGGGGCTGGGTCATTGTGTGACTCAGTATGTGACACGGTGTGTGTGTCCTGCTGTGTAAAAGCCACCCAGAGACCATACAGGAAGAGGGGTTACAGCCAGAGGAAGGAGAGGATCGCACTAGGGCTCCTCTGAAGACCGTCACGGGGGGCGGGGTGACCTGTTTGGCCCCGCCTCCGTGGGAGGGCAAGGACGAGCAGGAGATCAAGAAGCTGGAGCGGCTGGAGAAGGCTGGCATCCGGGTGCTGCCTGCCGCCGTTCGTTACAGCAGGTCAGCCGAGGGGATTTCACCGTCACCAGCACTGGGTCTGGAGTGCTGTGGAGCAGGCTGACACCACTAACGCGGAAGTGCTTGAGATCCGCCGGGCGTGACCGCCATGCAAGCGCAACCCTGGCATGCTTTGCAGTGCGGTGCATGCCCGCCAATGCCCGGACGAGGAGACGGACTAGAATCAGGCTGATCCACTATTGCTGGAAAACAGAAATCTGAAATAACAATTATAATCAGAATCAACTGAAAGCGCTTCGATGCTTGAAATCGTCGATTCGGTGCAATAACACGGAATAAAGAATTAAAAACTGGCTTGCGGATACCATATGTTATGTCGGAAAACGTGATCTGCTGTGATGAAAGAGCTCGCAGGAATTTCTGCATTGCCATCTAGGTGGCGCTTTGGTGACAGTCCCAAATCTTTGTGGACACGCGATTGCACGAGGAGGCGTGTCCCAGAGTGTTGTGTGGTGTGGCCGTGCCGCCGATCGTGGCCTGGGTGTGCAGAGACTAACCGCATGGGGCCTGAAGGGCCACCCCTCCAGCTTAAATGGATCATTCCTCCAATGCTCCAGCTCCAAGCTCACTAGCAAGGAGGCTCCCAGGGGCCCAACCCCTGACATTATCCTGCGGAAGGACAACGACTTCTCGAGGATGCAGCAGGAGCACGAGTCGGACTCGGGCGAGGAAGGGGAGGCCGAGCGGCGGCTGCCCGATGTGGAGAAGGATGACCTGGCCTCCAGGAGGGCGCAGATGAGCCGCGGTACCCCCCGCGTGCGGCAGCAATTCCTCCCGTCCACCTGCAGCAGCCAGGACCGTGAGAGGTGGGAGCGCATTCGGCGCAGCTCCCAGCAGGCGGCGCTAGAGAGGCAGCAGCAGCAGGTGCTCAGGTGCGCTCACGGCAGGTGGACGGAGCCCCGGGAGTGTACCGAGGAGGTCGCCAGGGTGCGTCTGTTAATAGCACCAGGGGCGGAGCTGCCTGTAATGATGACAGCAAGGCGGTGGAGTTGGCATGTTGGTTTGTCGCGCGACGGTTTTGATAGATCGAGAACATGGAAGGGCTTATGTGCCAGGGACCTGGGAAGACAGGATGAAAAATGCTGAGAAAATAGTGAGAATAACTACATACATGAACAGACTTGGAGATGTTTAAAGTGTAAAACATCACCTTTTACACGTTTGTTTTGTGAGTATTGGGACACAGGATCAGTTGAATGCACGTTTGGATCTCTTGTTGCTTGTCCTGGCCTAACTTGAACGCAAGAACATAGGATAGAGTTTGAAACTGGGGGGGTGCAACTTACTAATGTGAAGGCAACTGTCTGTTTAGTGGGGGGGGGGGGCAAATGAAACCAGATTAAATACTGGGCCGTATATGCCCACCCCTTTCCTACACTCCTACCTGTGCCATCTTCTTTTATCATTCCCATGTACATGCTTTTACCGTTGACTTTCCTGCTTTTGATATCTTTTCATTCTGCTTCTTCTTTCTCCTTTTCCATTTCCAACCACTGTTGTCTTGTTTTTTTTTTGTTATGCATGGTACTTGTCGTGTGTGTGCGCATGGTGGTCGGTGTTGATGTTACGGACAACGCCTATGCCTGTCCGTGCCACAGTGAGACTGAGGCCTCCTCCAGGCTCGAGCCCAACGCTATCGCCCCTAAAGAAATACCCCCAGTGCAGCCCCAGCAGCAGGAGGGGCAAGGAGTCAGCCCCCAGGCACTACCTAATGCACTGAAGGACGATCTGGCCCGCAGGAGAGCGCATAGCGGGCCCCCACCCCAAAGGGAGAACCTGTCGGCCTTCATGCAGGCCTCCATCACCCAGTCTGACTTGGAGAAGTGGGAGCGCCTTAAGATGACAGTAGAGACCAGGTGCCTACACGTCTCTTTGTGTGTTTGTGCTGAGAATCTTCTGCTGTAGGTAGCGTAGCGGCCCTGCTGCTGTAGGTGATGTAGCGGCCCTGCTGCTGTAGGTGATGTAGCGGCCCTGCTGCTGTAGGTGGCCTAGCGGCCGTGCTATTGTAGGTGGCATAGCGGCCCTGCTGCTGTAGGTAGCGTAGCGGCCATGCTACTGTAGGTGGTGTAGTTGCCCCACTGCTGTTGGTGGCCTAGCAGCCCAGCTGCTGTAGGTAGCTTAGCCGCACCACTGCTGTAGCTAGCATAATGGCCCCGCTGTTGTAGGTGGCCTAGCGACCCCGCTGCTGTACAGTAGGTGGCCTAGCGGCCGTGCTACTGTAGGTGGTGTAGTTGCCCCACTGCTGCAGGTGGCCGAGTGGCCCCGTTGCTGTAGGTGGCCTAGCGGCCGTGCTACTGTAGGTGGTGTAGTTGCCGTGCTACTGTAGGTGGTGTAGTTGCCGTGCTACTGTAGGTGGTGTAGTTGCCGTGCTACTGTAGGTAGTGTAGTTGCCCAACTGCTATAGGTGGCCTAGTGGCCTCGCTGCTGTAGGTACCCTAGCCGCACCGCTGCTGTAAGTGGCCTAGTGGCCCTGCTGCTGTAGGTACACTAGCGGCCCTGCTGCTGTAGGTACCCTAGAGGCTGTGCTACTCTAGCTGGCATAGTGGCCCCGCTGCTGTAGGTACACTAGCGGCCCTGCTGCTGTAGGTACACTAGCGGCCCTGCTGCTGTAGGTACACTAGAGGCTGTGTTACTCTAGCTGGCATAGTGGCCCCGCTGC
The DNA here is from genome assembly GCA_026781145.1 of Hippopotamyrus pictus. Taxonomy (NCBI): domain Eukaryota; kingdom Metazoa; phylum Chordata; class Actinopteri; order Osteoglossiformes; family Mormyridae; genus Hippopotamyrus; species Hippopotamyrus pictus. Next base: position 1,471,725 of record JAODLC010000054.1, on the reverse strand, counting down.
TGTACGCTTGTATCCTTGCGATACCCACACAGATGCATTAGTTGTATGATAGACTACTGCAAATCAAGGTTAAATATACGATGGCGCAACATTCCCCCATGATAAAGAGTACTCTAAGTGTGTCTAACTGTGTAGCCTGACAGCTCTGCAGTGTGTCCTTCCATATACCACCCAGCAGGGCTGAAATTCCAGCCGAGCGAGGGGGCAGATTTGGGCCTGAATGCATCACGGCTGTCAGCCCAAGTATGTGTGACTCAGGAGTCCCCAAAAGCTGACGCCAACTCTGAGGGCTGTTTTGTTCTTTCTCATTGCACGCTTTTCATAAAACGGTAACAGAAATTTGGATTTTTGTGTGGAGAATTAATATTAGTGTTGTGGTTATTTCAGCTAGTAAGTACCAAGCAATGGGCCTGTAGGGTATCTCTTCATGCCGTGGTTACTAGCCGACTCGGTTGCTGTGCTGCGGTTTGCCGCCTCTCAGTAATGGGTCATCTCCTGGCCTCTGCTGCAGTGAGGCTGAGGCCCCCTCCCAGGATTCGTCATTTGGCATGGTCGCCCGTAAGGAGAGCTCCTTGGTACCGGAGGAGTGGGAGGAGCAGAGGAAGGAAGCTGAGCATGGAGGCAGTTCTCATGTGGTACCAAATGTGCAGAAGGATGATCTGGCCCGTAGGAGAGCCCAGAGCAGCCTCCTCTCCCAAAGGGACACCCCGCAGAGCTGTTTCCAGGCCTCAATCACGCAGTCTGACCTGGAGAAGTGGGATCGCCTTAAGATGACAGTTGAGACCAGGTGCTGCACCACTTGCCTGCTTCTGTCGCATTTAACTCCTAAACCCCCACGATGTTGATTTGTGTTCATATGAGATTCACATGTTCCTCAATGTCCTGATATGAGGCATGGTCTAGAAAAGAAGCAGTCAATTATTTTCAAAAGCCCTTCATTCATTCAAGAGCCACTAATCATTGCGATATTTGCTCAGGGTCGTCAGTGTGCAAGTCAGTAGTGTTATAAAGACTAACGGTGCTTGTAGATGCTACTCGAGGAAAGACGTTTCATGGTAGATAGCTTGGATCACATGATAGTAAGGAGGGAGATGTTTCCAAGAAGTGGTGTTGACTCGTGGTCATTGACGTTGGTCAGTGGTGCCAATTGCGTCATTCATTCTTAGCTAGTGTGGCAACAAGGCATGGATGGATGGGGGACAAAGGCAAGGGCTTTCGGCCATCACTGCACATTTTAATTAAAGCAACTGTTTGCATTGGCTCATTCTCCGCATCTCCTCCGCGGGCTCCTTTCAGATTCCCTGTGAAAGGTCTCAGTTGATGTAAACCAGGAGGACCTCACTTGGCAGGCACTGTTGGGTGCCAGCGTAGCCTAGTGCCAAGGCCTGTTGCCCGGCAGCAAGATGTGCGACTTAGCCTTTGGCGGTCAACTTGTCAATCCAGGGTGCGACCCCAATGCCAGAGGCTTGGGCTACAGGGGTAGTCTGGCCCAGGGGATGGCCAGCTTCTCTCCCAAGATATGGTTCTCCGGTGTTTTTTCCTTGTCAGTCATGCCAGGGCATACTTCATGTTTCTTGCAACGATTGTAACGTTACTGAACATGAGGCTGTTTCCATTGGCTTCCTATACTGAGAGCATCCCACCCCATCCACACTGACACTCATCTTCTCTGTCTTTAAAAATGTCCGCATACAGAATGCCCCCATTTCTTTTCCCTTTTCTCCTATATTACTCTGTCCCCCTTTTCCTGCGTTAACACTCTCTGTCCTGCTTTCTGCTCTTCACCCTCCCAATCTGGTTAATCGGTCGGGGGGCGGTTATGCAGCGAGGCCCCCTCGGCACCCGTCTGCCAGGCCTGCCTAGAAAAGAGCTGGCAGCCCCCTGCCATCCAGGCCGAAACGGCCGCACGGGACGACCTGGCCAGCCGGCGCTCCCGCGCCCACCAGCGGCCGGCCACCAGCCGGCAGCGCTTCGTGCACTTCGGCCCCGTCACCGAGATCGACCAGAAGTGCTGGGAGAAGCTGAGCATAGCACGGCCGGGGGAGGAGGAACAGGAGGCAGAGTCAGGGGCGGGGCCGGGGAACGAGAGCCTGACACTGCGGCGCCTCCTGTCGGCTGCCGCTGTGGCCACACCCACCATCGGCCTGGGCTCCCAGCTCACTGAGCGGGCTGCCAGGTATGCTGGGCCTGTGCGTGCAGTGCAGTGCAGTGCTGTGGTCCATGCCGATGCTCATGCCCTGCATCAGCTGGAGTGCTCTCCGTTTCCTCGCTGCCTCTCTGTACGACATCGTCACCAGGGCTGTTGTCAGGGGGGAGGGGCGGGAAACAGGCATGTTTTCCTGGACTTTGCGACTGGATGGGGTACAGAATTAAAGTTATGTTTACTGAGGCACTGGTTTACCGGTTAAAAAAATCTACTGAGGACCCCTCCCTGGTTGATATACTGTACCAAGGGGGCCTGGTAAAAAAATGAATTGCTGACTGAAACTGCACGCCCCGCTGGGTTGTTGTACTGTAGGACATTCAGCCTAAGCATGACCAAATTGACATGCGCTACGCTGTGTTTCCCTGCTCTGCAGAAAGATCCGTCAGTATCAATGCAGCATATTCCGCGGATCTCAGTGTACAGATGTGGATCATGGTCACGGATTTAAGTTTTTTTCCATTCTATGCTTTGGAATTACTGTTTAAGAGCAGTGACAGTAATTCAACGTCGGTGTATTTTGGTTTAAGCTGTAATGGTTGGGCAGCAGTGCAGCATGCATTTGGTCAGAAGTATGACCCTTTCTCCGTGTCATTGTTCGTTGTGTGGTCATCCGCCCCAGTGGACTGAGCGGTGGCGAAGCCGCACACTTGCCGATGCTGCCCGAGCTGGTGCAGAGAGAGAACGATGCTCTGGACCAAAGGCTGGCTCAGTACAAAAGGCAGGAGGACGAGGAGGACGAGGAGGAAGAGGAGGAAGAGGAGAGGAGGGAGAGGTTGCCTGACCTGGAAAAAGATGACATGTTGGCTCGCAGGACCAAGGTCTTCCACAAGTCCACGAGCAGTCCTGCCTTCAACAGGTTCCTCCCTTTGCCGGGGTCCAAGGTACAACCCCCCAGGGAGGAAGCCCTTAGTAGCCCCAAAGCTTTGGGAAAAACCATCGATGATCCTGCTGATAGGGGGGAGTCCCCAAAAGAGGAGGTGATCCCCGACAGGCCGAAAGATGGGAAGGAGCTCAGGTGGGAAGATCTGCACCAGAATAAGTTTGCTGCAGAAATGATGTGTGGTGTGGTTGTGTTGCTATGGCTAAGTTTAGCAAGTGCTTCAGGGTACTGTGTGAAGGTGGCGCTGAAGGAGACAATCTGCCAAGGTATGACTGTATAAATGACCACGCATACTGCTTTTGGGAAGCAAAAGGCTCCAACAGGACAAATGCTGAATGTGGCTTGAGGCCTGCTGAATATGTTATGCATGTGGAACTAAAAACCGGCTAAAAATTTGCACAACTTACCTGATGCTAGCAGTTGACTTATCCAGCCTGTGGTTTTGGCTTTGGCTTGTTGGATGGGTGTGCCTCAGGGCACCATGCGCGGACCTGCCAATAAGAGTAAAAAGCCTTCCCACCATGGTAATTCCAGACCAGTGCTCCGTCACCAGGAACCCCAGGGAATGGTGGACGCCATGGCTCACTCTGACCAAGATATAGCAGTGCCTGTGTCTGCTACCGTAAAGTCCAGCGATGAGGAGGACTGTGAAGAAGAGAGGCCGCTGCCCGATTTGGAGAAAGATGACATGCATGCACGCCGGACTGGAGCCTTTCAGAAAGCAACTGGACCAGCCTTTCACAGCTTCCTCCCCGTTCCCGGGTCCGTCAGACACAAATCCGCACCTGTCTCTGTGGCTGTTGGCTCCGCTTACAGCAAGCCAGTGGAACAAGGAAAGATACCTCCTAGTGAAAGGTCAGGAAAAGCGTTTCTCTTGCCTTGCTGTAAATTTTTTACAGCTGATATTTTAAATGTGCTTCACCCACAATTTGATGATTTGGCTTTTATTTAAAATATTGTGCTAAATTGGTTAGGAGTGGAATCCAGCATGATCTCATACAAGAGTCTCCTACTGATTTCTCCTTCAGTGGGGTTTTGATAATGATGGCATATCAAGTTGTGCTTTGGATGAGTAAATAGCCTTGTTTCTGTGGGAAAACTTTTGTATCGTTTTTTTGACCTCTGCTTTTTTGCATACAGAAAATAATAGCCACATATTGGAATTTTAGGTTTCTAGTTCTTTTCTTTTTTGTGGAAAGCCTTTTGCTTGATCTCTGGAACATGCGATGCCAATTAATAAGTTTTATGCACCACTTGATTTGAAGTTGTTTGTTTAAAATATTTTTTAATTCTTGTTCTCTTTCGCTTTCCTGTATATTTATCTCTGTTCTGGTTTGCCGTAAATCGCTCTTTAGCATGCTGTCCTCTCTCAGCTCCCCTCTGCGTCCTGTAACTGGCTGATCCTTTCATCGGTAGCCCGAGTATCACATACTCAGCGGAAACGCAGCAAGCTCCTCCTGCCGTCATCACCATGCCCCTTAACCCGGCCGGGAAACCCGGGGGTGGCCCCGAAAAGTCCCTGGAGCCCCCTCGGGGGATAGAGGGAGAGGAGGCAGGAGAGGACAGGAAGTTGACATCCCTTCCAGTTAAAGCTGGGAGAGATGACATGTGGAGCCAGCACAGCCGTACCCCATCCAAACGCACTTCCCCCAGCCCCGCCTGCTACCTGCCCATGCCAGGATCCCAGCAGGGGGCGTCAGGGAGGGCCGAGGCAGAGGGGGAAGAACTGCCATGGGGGCCTTCTGGGTTAGATGACGAGATGCCCCCAATGTGAGCGTCCCCATTGTTTCTGATCAGAGTGTGATTGCAGATTCTACGAGAATGAAAAGGCCATTAGGCCTCCTGAAACCTCTTCATTATGGTCTCCACATCCCTATAGCCCTATATCAGGCCTTGATGGAATAACCCGTTTTCCTTGTTGAATGACTAAAAGATAAACAGTCTAAAGATCGAAATGAGTTTCCCATCCCTTCAGCGCCCCCTGTAGCTCGGAGGTCCAAATCTATCTCAGTTCGACAGTGACAGGACCCACGTGTCTGTTAACCCTAACAGACCTCGTCCTGAGCTCTGTGGGAGAAGCAAACTAGATTTGATTCATAGTTGCCTGCGGTTGTTATCAATGTCAATTTCGCTCATCGAGTTAGACACACCACCTTCCGCATTCTCTTCCGGCGTGTCCTGGTCTGGAAATGGGTTAGTTAACGGGAAGGAGGAGATGTGAGGACTGTGCATGCGGTGAAGAGGACAGGCAGCATACAGAGGCCTCACTGCCCCCCCCCCTCCCCCCCCCAAGAAGATCTCGATCCTGAACAAATCA
>JAODLC010000054.1:1423359-1450548 GCA_026781145.1 Hippopotamyrus pictus | reverse complement strand
TTTTTAAACCCCCCCCCCCCCCCCCCGGAAACCCTTCGGTTCGAGCGCCACTGTCTGGGCTGCCTGTTTATCGTTACCTTCATGCGATGAAGGAGAGGAAGATCCTGGAGGAAACGGTGACCCCCCTGACCCCCGGCCTGCCCACCCTGCCCTCCATCTTCGGGGACTCGACTGCACCCCCCAGCCCCCAGAACACCATCGTCCGCTCGCTGGCTGACTGGGAACGCAAGCAGGAGCTGCTGGAGAAGCAGGCCGTAAGGGGGGGGCTGGGGTGTGAACAGGGGTGGGACACACACACATGTTTTTTTAAAGCCACAGAAGTATTGAGTTCAAAAGTCTTTAAAAGGTAGTCAAACAAAATTGTTTAAATGATCTTCATATTGACATAAAACTGATATCATATCTGTCAAAGTGTGTCAGCTTAGCCATTTCAAAACCTCTCTTCAAGTCACTCCAGTATTTGCAGCGACCATCCAATACACCAGGGCTGTTCAAATCACGGTCCTCGAGGTCCGAGCCCTGCTGGTTTTCCAGCCTTCCTTTACCTGTGAGCCAGGTGTGAAGCCTCTGACCAATCAGAATCAGTCATTATTAAACTAACTACCTGGGAGAACTGAAAACCCGGCTTGGATTTGGAATCGAGGGCCTGAGTTGAATAGCCCCGCAATACACCCATGTATTTTTTGATTTAGCACACCTTGTATGGCTAATCGATACTTCATTGAGTTATTACTGAATTAATCAGTTAAGTGAGCTGGTGGTGAAACAAACGCATGGGACAGCTGAGGTGCCCTTGAGGAGCGATTCGGGAACTGAAGCGATGTTCGTCTTGCCAACCAGATATCAGTAAATATCTGGAGGACAGAATAATTTCCTGTTAGTTTTTATTGTGTTATTCTGACTTTGTTAAATTGTGTTTTTTTTTTCCTGAGCAGATATACACTTACTACCCATATAAATAGTTTAAAATTTTTCTTTTGTTACCTAAGACTTTTGCTCACCACTGTATGTATACCTCATGCAGATATATACAGATATGTTGTAAAAACCCTTACATAAGTCATATTTTACTTAAGTCAGGATTACCTTCCCATACCATTAAAGACACCTGAAAGCAAAAAACACATAATCCAGTGTCCAGTGGGATTCTCACACTGGTGCAGAGCTGTGTGTGTGACGCTCACTCTTACTCTCTACTGCCACCTGGTGTCTGCAGAAGGAGCTGCAGAATGAGCCACAACAGGACAACAACGTGGCCCAGGACGCAGGAACCAGGAACGGGTCCAGGTGCGTGACGGAGCGTGGAACACTGACACTCCATCCACCCTTCAGGACTTTAGGTCACCAGCGTCGTCACCTCAGCGGTGGGGGTGATGATGATGATGATGATGGGGGTGATATTACAGTCAGCTGCTTGCATTTCTTACAGGTGCAAAGTTCAGGACCAGAAAGTAAAAATCCAGACCAAGATTTTCTTTCAACCAACCAACTGAGTATAAAGAGTCACAGACGCAGAGTACTCAGCTGGTTGGTTGGAACAAAATCTTGGTCTGGATTTTGACTTTCTGGACCGGAATCGGCCACCTCTGCTTTCTTATACCCCTTTTATAATATCGTGTATGAACCTGAGGACTGGAACATTGTTTATGTTTAACCCGGGACTGCCGCCTTTTGACTGGTGCCACTTAAAAACCTCACCCTCAGCAGCCCGACCCCACAAAGCACCGGCCAGACAACAGCGATCACACCGAGTCTGCAGAACGGCCAGCAAGCCCCGCCGGACCCCAGCCAGTCCAGCGTGCCTCAGCTGCAGTTCATCCAAGGTGAGCAGCACTAGAAATGTCATTCATCCATTCATTCGTTCATCCATTCATTCATTTTCCTCCTCTTATCCGGAGTCGGGTTACGGGGGCACCAGTCTGAGCAGGGATACCCAGACCTCCCTCTCCCCAGTCACCTCCTCCAGTTCCTCCGGGGGAATACCAAGGCGTTCCCAGGCCAGCTGAGAGATACAGTCTCTCCAGCATGTCCTGGGTCTGCACTGTGGTCTCCTCCAGGACGTGCCTGAAGCACCTCCCCAGGGAGGTGTCCTGGGGGCAGAGGTAGACATTTCAGGTCCAGAAAGTAAAAATCCAGACCAAGATTTTGTTCCAACTAACCAGTTGAGTACTCTGTGTCTGTGACTCTCTATGCTCAACTGGTTGGTTGAAACAAAATCCTGGTTTGGATTTTTACTTTCTGGGCCTGAAATGTCCACCTCTGCCTGGGGGAATCCTACACAGATGCCCTATAGAATGAATGGCAGCATGCATGCATGGATGGATGGGATTATTTGGTGATCCATGGATGTCACCTTGTTCTCTGGCCAGATGCATCGTGGGCCAGCAAGAGGCCTGAGGCTCAGCAGCCGGACGAGATGCTTAAGAAGACGGCCTCCCTGGATCGGAACTGGAGCTCGCAGCAGGCGCAGTCGGGGGGAATGAAAAGGTGTGTGTGTCTCTTTAAGGAGAAACAGCCCAGCCACCCCAGGGGTTAATATTGCCGAATTTGACAGCTTCAGCGGTTGCTGGGCGATCTCATCACTTCAGCCTCCAGCAAACAATCCCAACCTCCGCTGCTGTGTAACTTGAAGCATTTTAGGCCGATTTTGATAAACTGGCTGCCGCTGAATGCTGTGTAGTTCACCGTGGTTCACCGTGAGTTTACCGCGGTTTACCGAACCTTTCTGAGCAGCTGAAAAGCCAAGGCGACGCGTCACCCTGCTCACGTCTCCTCCGCCTGCGTCATCTGTGCCCCCGCCATCAGAAAGACAGCGTTGTGCTCTGTGGTCATGATCCGCGCGGCGTGACACTGAATGTCGGCCGTGTGCTTCCCTTGTGTTTTGCCCGGGGCGGGGATTCTCACTTAGAGCCTTGTCTCCTCAGTTGGCGCCCCCTCTTGGCTTGGCTATGCGTGACGCTGGGGGGTCCCATTCGAATGTCCCATCTGAGTGTCGTTCAGAGCTCTCGTTGAGTATCGGGGTGCCCTTGTTGTCCCCAGGTCTGGATCCTGTGAAAATGTAGGGACAAACCCATCTCAGTCATTCCCATTCTCATCTGCCACCCAGCCCCCGTCTCCCAACAGGTATGACCCCCCCCACCCGACACACAGTCACCCTCACATGCCGTCTTCTGGAGGGAATCTGGCTGGATCAAACCGTATTGGCCGTCAACCATGGAGACTCATTAAGTGACATACTGAGTCAGTCACATGTCCATTGTGATCCTCTATATTGATGCACCATCTCATCATCAAACAAAAGGTTATTTTGTTAAGATACATGTGTGTAAATGTGATGCGTTAATAATGTCACTTAAAAAAAAAAGAGGCCCATTTTTCAGCCTGACATAGCTCTGTACTGCCAGTGTGTCACGCGGGAAGTCGGGTGTGGACTCTATCGCCCCCTACAGGTCGGTGAGCGGGAAGAAGCTGTGCTCCAGTTGTGCTCACCCATTAGGCAAAGGTGCTGCCATGATCATTGAGACTCTTGGCCTCTACTTCCACATCCAGTGCTTTAAGGTCAGTGGGGGAGAACATCGTTCTGGTAATCTGTAGGGTACCTGCTGCAAGGTGCTGGGTCTTATCGATTTCTATAAAAACATGTTATTACAGATGTAAATACAGGGCCCTCCTAACTACAGAAGCATGATTAGCCACATATATCCTTCATCCCTTTGTTTTTATGTAGGAGAGCAGTAGTGTGCCTTCAGTCCTGCTCCAGACTGGCTGTTGTATAGCTACCTAAATTCTGAGGCCCTCAACTGAACAAATCGTGGCAACACTTTACTTGAAGCAGTCATGTGTAATGCTTTATAGATACCTTCATAATGCATTATAATGCATTCATAATGTATTATAAACAAGGCTATAACTATTTATAAAAAAAGGCATAATACATTAGGGCCATGTTTATTATGTATTTTTATCCATTATGAATGCTCATCTTTATAGATGAAGCTTTCATCTATAATGCTCTGTGGATACCTTCATAATGCAGTACAAAGCGTCCTTAATGCTTATATCGACAATTATAATGCATTATGAAGGTGACTATAATGCATTATGATGATTGCTTTAAGTGAAGTGTTTCCCAGTTCGGTAAAACTTGCTCATTTCATTAGGAACCAGAACTGGGGAATCTGTTCGTTGCAGAGGTTTAAAAGTTCAAGGCACGATAATTCTTTACCTGTCCCAGATTTCCTAGACTGAAGGTGTGTGAAATGCTGACTCGATCTCTCTGCTCCAGTGTGGGATCTGTAAGGGACAGCTAGGGGACACCAGCACCGGTACAGATGTGAGGATTCGAAACGGCCTCCTCAACTGTCACGATTGCTACATCAAATCGCGTGGTGAGTGAACGCACTGTGCATCGGACGCTATGCTAGTCAGTGATGTGTCAGTCAAATACAACTTTGCTGAACGATATTGGGCAAATGGGCACCTCAAATGGAAAAGTTACATTTTGAAATATTTGAATTCCATTCATCCTGTGAGCACTAGTTCTGGTCAGGGAGCCAGTAAGGCTGACATACACCCTGGGTGGGATGCCAGTCCATCACGGGGCACATATAATGGCCTTGAGGTTTAAGGCAAAACTACTATCTGGTAATTCCTCACAGCAGCGTACTGTGCTTGGCATATTTCTTATGTTTCTAGGAAGCTTCCATGTAAATATACTTGTGTGCAGGGATACTGTAAAAGGGGCGGGGTTATGACGATAGCAGAGGCCCCGGAGTGACAGCAGCCCTTAAACATTTGGAAAATAATTGAATTGGTCTGAGTTGGAGGCCCAGTGCGATTTTCTTTCAAGGGGTGCAAAATCTGTAGTGGTGCCCCTGCATATTTGTGTGTGTGTGTGTTGGTGGGGGGTGTTTTGTATATATTACATTGGGGGGACCAAATGTCCTCACAGTGTCATATAAACCTGTTATTTTCATGTTGTGGGGACCATTTTTCCCCATGAGGGGAAACTCAATTTTATAAAAATCTGTGACTGCAATCAAAAAACTAAAGATGTCAAACGTCTTGTATTTAGTTTGATTATTTATGGTCAAGGTTGGGGCTGGGTAGGGGTTAAGGTCGTCATAGCTGGAATTACGGTTATGCCCATAGAAATGAATGGAGAGTCCCCACAAAAAATTGAGTACAAGTGTATGTGTGTGTGTCCATGTATCTAAGTGTATATGTGTTTATATTATCCCATCTTTAGGTTACAAATATTAAATTGTAACAAAGTAAATTCATCATAGCCTAATCATATACCTATTACAAAAGAGCCACACAATGCAGTGATTCAGAGGCAGACTGGTTAATGCGCCATCTTGTATTGCAGCTGCCGGCCAGCCTACCACTTTGTGATGACCCTTGACCTTTGTGATGACCCTTGGCCCTAGGATAGGACGGTGAAGGGAACCTGTATGGACAGTCTCCAGTGGGACATGAATTAGGTGGAGTCCTTCCCCAACTTTGCAAACCCCAGATTTTTTCTCCTTACAGCTGACAGAGAATTGAATTTAGGCAGTTTTTTTTTGTTTTGTTTCACAACGAAAATACGAAAATCCCCCAGTTATTTAGTTGGTTTTAACAACTATAGTGAGTTTCCATGGTCTTTTCTACAACTGGTCGTGTGACATGGCATTTTTAGAAATGTATTATTCAATATAACGTAATTTTTTTTAACGTCACATGAAGTTCTTGGTTCTTGCCAGATCTCTTGAACAACATCAGAACCTATACTGTAAACGTATATCCACATTAAAATAAGCAAGCAAATAAATGCACACAATGATGTTTTTAAAGATACTGAAGCGGTTTCTTGGTTCCAGCAAACAAAGCTGGAATATTTATCAGATAACTGTGTTTGATATTTGATCATAATGGAGAATGTTTCACTCTAAGAAATGTGTATATGCATCGCAGCTGTCTGTTTCATACTGTGTACTGCCGACTTGTGGCTATAATTCTTATCCCTGGTGTGAGGCGCGAATCTCGGTTCGTACACGACAGTTATATTAGCTAAGAATGGAGCGTCATTGTTTTCAGTTCATTAAATATGATTAAAAAACCGCATTGAATAAGATGGCCGGATATATGTGACTATCGTTGGGTGTGTGTAGTTCGACGGAAGAAGGATTTTCAAAATTCATCACTAGACGAAAATGTATATTTTTGGAGTATGGATCAGCAAGACATTTTGTAATGCCTTAATCGTACACTAATAACAATTATTGTTAATTTTTGGACGTGTAGCAGTTTAAGTTGGAGAGCTCCAATCGAGCTAATATACATTGCGGTGGTTTGAGGATGTATGTTTAATGATTTCAAAATACCAGAATTGTGTAATTTGGTTATGGCTGTTGAATCCGATTCAATATTTAATCTGCCTTAAAGTGTGTTATTAAAGGCAGGTCGAACAGACGTTTGGTTTTGTGAGGATACAAATGTATGATTCCGAGGTAGTTTTTACGTGTCGGACTTAATGATTGAACCACCTTTTTCTTTGTTCCTTTCTTTTTTTCTGGTCTGATTTCAGTGAATATTAATTAGCCCGCTAACGTAGCAGTAATTTATTTAAATAAACACAATGCATGATCGCTCTTACGTTAATATTTCCCCAGTGGTATGCCCCTAAAATGTTTCGGTTTCGATTTGATATACTGCGGATTTATTTTAGGTAACATTACATTAAACCTGTGCCTTAGGAATGCAACTGATTGCACACATCATGTAATGTTGGGTCTCGAAATTGAATCCAAAGATGATGTCTTTGTATCGGCAGAGGCTGCAACCTGCTGACATCGGTCTGGCGAAGTTGTGCACAAGCTAAAATAAGCGCTCTTCTGTAATATGTACCTTCCTTTTATTTATGATTGAATGAGCTCTCAGGCAGGAATGTCATGTTCCTAGACACTTCCAGCTCGAATGGTTATTTTTAGAAATGGTGTATTCACATTATACACTATGCATTATACAGCAAAAGCAATCTCGCACGCGGTACTGTAAAACATATTTTGCAGTAGACCTGATACATGTGTGAGTTAATCTTGTTTGAAGTTTGCTACTTTTGAGAAATGGCAAGAGGAGGGGAAACGTTAGTCTCCCCGCGAATTGTTTTAATGAACCTGAAGCACAGTTGTACCAGCAGCGGACCCACTCTCATTTGCCAGACCATTTCGCCATTGATCTGTCCATTCGTAGCTGCCAGAGATAAATGTATCGTTGGGGATTTTCCTCAACCGAGTGTATGTATGCTTTTACATTTCCAATGTATGCCTAACCGTTCCCCAGAACTTATAAACCAGTGAATATCTTGCAGTTCCCTTTTTCTTTTTTTATACAGCTTTGCAGTCGAAACCCAGTTTAGTTTCTCCTGTTATGCAGTATTGTTTAAGTTCTGCTTATGTATTACGTTTACTTAAACTATGAAAGGTATGAAGCGAAAGGGAGATGGGGCAGTAATAAGGCAATAATCTTGTGTAATAATTTCTGGGAGGAACACTTGTTGAAAATAAAAATGATACTTGTTTAAGTTCTGTATTTATTGTGATATTGCTCTGAAAATAAACAATCGATTTAATAGATAAGAGATGTTCAAATGCAATGGCTTTTATAGCAAATGTTATGTTTATGTTTATAAATAAAATGTTTAAAAAGCACCGTTTAGTAGGCCTGTTAGTTTTTGTGTATGTGTCCATGATTGGAAGGTCGCTGGGTCCAAACCTGTGACTAACAGAATGGTTTCACCGTTGGACCGTTGGGCCCTTGAGCAAAACCCTTAACCCCAACTGCTCCACGGACTGGCTGACCCTGCTCACTCGCTTGTGTGTCTCTGCGAGTAAAATTTTCTGCGAAATTGCCGGAATAATGCGTCCCTCTTTCACAGCTCTCTCCATGGTGCTGAAACCATTACGTCACCGCAAACGGTAAGTTTTGCTGTGGAAACACGCAAACGCACAGCCCCGCGATTGATGTTGCTTAAATTGAACACGTATGTGTGTGTTTCATTCAATTTAGTTATTACATCGTTTTAGATATAATACATGTTTAGTATATTTAACATTTTAATGAGCATTAAAAATCCCGAAAGAGACCACAGGGGGGCACTGCATCACATAACGCTTGATATATCTCGACCGTGTGCTATGGTTTACCTATTTAAATGACAAATTTCCGTAGTGCTGTTAACAATTTAACTGAAAGTTACGCCTTAATCTTTAATTAGTAAATAAAAACTGAAAAAATGCATCTAATGCATTGCATTTATAGCAATATAAAAGGAAAGAATCAACACACAATGTAACTTTACTTATAATTTTATCAACAACCAAGTCAATGTTACACTTCTGGAAAACTATATATGCACATGTAGAAATATTTTCTTTTAAATATAAGCATTCATTATACCTACATATAAATAAATTTAAATCCTGAACAAAGTCTGAAATGCTCACCGAAAACAATCGTAAAAGGGACATGCAGATAAAATGTAATAAGTTACAATGGTTGTACATTGTTGTCTTTATAGAAAGAAATAAACCCGTGAGGACCTTTTTAAAAAATCAAAAAGACTCGTTATAAACTACAGGGAAAACATATCCTATGATCAACTATTGAATTCATTTTTATACTTGTATTAACACTATACAATTGAGCAACACAAACACAGCCGTAAAAAGACACACAAAACGTTTACGTACTTCTGTGAACAGTGAAATGTAATTTGTGCCTTTGGTGAAAATTATTAGAACTGAAATATTAACAGTCATGGGGGGGGGATCCAGGTTAGTATTTAACAATCAACCAACGTTGTGACAGGCAGCTGGTCTACCCACTCAAGTGCTCACCTAAACACCTCGATATGCAATTTAAAAACATTTTTTAAAAGTCCGGTGCAAAATGGATCGAGAGCTGGCAACACAACCAACAGGGAGGACAACCGAACTGCCGCGTAACGGTCTAAATTGATCTTGCAATTTTTTGTGTTCATCTTCCTTTCGACATCAGTCTCCAGTATGTTCTGACGTTTCCTCTTGTATTAGTTATGACAGTGCACTTTACAGAGTTAATTCGGATTTTTGTTGTTGTTGTTTGTTTTTCATTTGAAATGTCTTTTCGTCAGTGATCAAAACATGCTAGTTTTTACTAAGGCGCATTTGGCTCCGTTTTGTCTCTGCAAAGAAGACAATACGCTCGCGAACGGTCCACCTAAGGAGTCCGGAATGGACGCGATGGTGCTCGGGGTAGGTGCCCATCCCTGACTCGGTGCAGTAACCCCTAGACCTCCAGCCACTGACGTCTTCACCTGTTCTACTGGACCATTAGCGGGGTTAACCTGACCTCCAGTCGGACTTGGTCCCCCACAGCTAGTGTTGGGATTAGGGGTGGGACCGGGACCGCCTGTACTGTCTGGATCGGTAACTTTCGGCTCTTTGCTCTCTTCGTCCCTCGAGTCCGACTTCTTCCCAGACGATCCGTTCTTCGCAGCCGCAGCCGCCGCAGCCGCGGCCCGTTCCTGTTTGCGGAATTTCGCTCGTCTGTTTTGGAACCAAACCTTCAAAACATTTGAAGTTAAATCAATAAGGATATCAACAATTGCAAAATAAAATGCAGCCTTTCCTATACGCAAAATTATTTTGCATTTATATTCTACATTTAAAACTTATAGTTATACACGATAGTCAACTGTACTTTACAGTCCAGTGTTTGAGATATTAAAGAAACTGTGCGACTTCGACGTCTTAGCAATTCATTTCTGGTTTCTGAAGTATAATGGTTTGCCGGAGATATACACAGAATTTGTGGCTTCGGGCTGAAAACGAACCTGAACTCGCGCTTCCGTGAGGTCGATTTTGAGCGCCAGCTCCTCTCTCGTGTAGATGTCGGGATAGTGAGTCTCGGCGAAGACTCGCTCCAGCTCCTTCAGCTGGGCGCTGGTGAAGGTGGTCCGGATCCGCCTCTGTTTGCGCTTCTCGTTGAGGCCACCGTGATCCGTAAACAGTTTGTAAGGGACTGGAAGGCACACAAAGGGCACAAATGAAATAAACAGATGCTAAAAAATATTGTAAATGTACTGAAAGTCCAAAGCAATTCGTCACTATAATCAAGTTAATGGATGATATCATACAGAATACAGTATATCCAGTAGCCGATCAGCTTTTATATGTCAACATAAAACATATCCAACCATAAACAAGTTTCATCTAATAACCATAGAATATATGGATTGAAAATGTAATTCAATACCAAAGATCAATTAATTGTGCACAGTAAAATTAATTTCCATTTTAAGTTAATTTCTTTTTGAAACGTGAAAACTGTTATAATGTTATAGTCCTTGTCGGTCATTGTAATGTAAAAGTGCTGTGACTATAATGAGCTTCAGTCTTTGTTTATTTAATTATTTTCTAAGCTTTGCGTCTCATCGCAAAGTAAATAAATTATGCCTATCATTTTGGCAGCTTAAGATAATTTTGTTGGCGGTTCGGGTGTGACAGGGATAGTGTAACCGGGTAACTGAATTACCTCTTGCCTGCAATCGCTTCTAACGTGATAAATTCTTTCATTTGTGTAAGCAAATTTCGTTTGGTAAATACTAAACACATTTCCATTTTCAAATGCAATCACGGCCTGCTATATACCGGGAGAGAGCCTCTTTCACACTGGAGAAAGCCGGTATGCGCTTACCTGCGGCGTACGGGCTGCTCTGGTGGTCCCGCAGCGTCCCGAGACTGCAGGAGCCCGGTGTGAGGGAGGGACACCCCGAGGTTGCCCCAAACGTGGTCCTGATCGGATTGTACTGAAACCCACCCGCTTGACTGCACGAACTGAAGTCCGCATAGGCTGATGCCAGGCTTGAAGTGTCCATTCCGGCCATACACGACTCATAGGCAGAGGAATTTAGGTAAGAATATTCCATTTTATACATTTGAAAAGACTCGGTAAGACGAAAATCTGCAGTCTCGAAAATATCTATAACTCAGAGAGAATAGAAAATATGGCAGATGGAAATAAAAAGGGAGGAAAAGAGCGGGATAGATAACGGTTTTAATATTTGTTTTGAAGAAGGCTGGACTGGGTAGATGTTCACTGCTCAGCGCCTGCTTCCAAACTGGCCTCCTTTATAGGAACGGCGCCTTGTTTTATGAAAAGCCTCCTATGAGCCGCCTAGACCGATGTCTCTAGAGCATATACTCCTCATAATAAACTTGGCTCTTTCCACTTGGACAATGGCAAAGCGGTTGGTCTTATTGCTGGCGCTTTTTACATGACAATAACTCATCAGTCTATTGGGCTGGCACTGGGGACCGAGCTGTCCAACCTCCCCGATCATTGATTCCCCGCATCTCTAATTAGAATTTAATACCACACCATTACCCACAGACTCCCTCCATCCTCTCTTCTAACCATCTCCTTGCCCTTTAATTCAATCACACCACTTGGAAATAATGAAAGTTGGGTGACGATTCTCCCTGATCCAATTTTGCCCAAGCTTTTAAGCCTTTTAACTGATCATATACCTTGGGCACAAATTTTAGATGGTATTTTCCCGCCTCTTCACTTTTCTTTTTTTTCCCGCCGGTTCTTGGCTGGGAGAGCCGCAGCTCGAGTGTCATACTATAGCTTCCTTGTAAGAATGTTACACGCTCAATTTAACAACAAACCTACCCCCCGACGAGCATGAAATCTTTTAAAGGAAACAGACAGTGAGATGGCGACTTCTAACAATTGCATGGGATGTCCACCGAAGATTCCTCTCGATAAACAACAACAACATTAGTATTGTTGTTGTCGTTGTTATTATTGTTCTTGTTGTTGTTATGTAAAATAAGAGTACATTAAAAATAGCATTAAAATTCTCAAACATGCACACTATTATAGAGAACATTATACGAAATTGCGCGTCTATGTTTTTAATGTTTTACATTTATATCGCGCTGCTGAAAGCATTCGAGGTTTTAAAAGTCCCGTTAAATTGGTCGTTAGGTAGACTATTCGATTACGATACACTGCAGTTAATGGACTGTAGAGATACAAGTTTGGCGTAATGGCGGGACCGGCAGATGTAATGTTTTCGGATCAACATACCTTAAGATTCATAAGTTCATAACAGTAAGTGTTTATTTGCGCAACGCCCGCTCTATAAACACATTTACATTATTTTATGTGATTTAAATGCGTCCGTAATTGGTTTTATTGCGTTCATTATTCTCGTTATAAGCACAGTAAGTATTTAGTAATTAAAGTAACAAACTCGTAGTGTCATAATTTGCGCATTTAGGCCTGCAGTATTAACGAAGCTAAGTGGCTAATTTTGTTATTGTTTGTTGTAGATCTTTTGCGCGCGTTCATCCTTTCAATAGACCTACCGCAAATTAGATTGAATGTTGGACTCATTTAAAATCAAAAAATGCAAATTAAAGAATAAGCCACTTTGCAGTTTTACTTGTTTTGTCTAAAACGATTAGATTCCAGTTCCCAATACTATATCTATTCTTTTTAACGTTGCCCTAAAATACTTTCAGGCTTCGGTTTTATTCCCATTGAACAGCGGTCTGACGATAGCGGCATTTTGTTCGAAATCATTCTTATATCTCCACATGGTTTTATTGCTACACTAGTTTTACACAGATGATTTGATAGAACGAGGGGTGTCAGTTATTTATAACACTTTTCTGCGCAACAATGAAAATAAATGTTCAGCCAGTGACAGTGGAAAATAAATTGTACGGACTTAACGGCTTCTTGTTTCCCGGTCTCCAGGCACATATAAAAAGAGGGATAGGAAAACATGTGTTCTTGGTACCCTAAACTTATAGAGCAGAAAAGACAGATGTGAATTCGGGCGATATTATCCAAGATATTTATCTAACTTTCACCCGGTATATGAATAAATACTTGGTTCTGGATAAACAATTCTCAACCCGAAAGTCGAGGAATAGGCCTATAGCAGGCACAGGCCCATGGATTTCTATAGCTTATTTGAGAAATGCTTTGGGATGTTAAATATTGCAATTTTCGTTACTGAAATAATATGAACAGCATTGTAAACGCGTTCCCTTCCTGGAATGGAGTTTCTTTTTAGGTTGTCCCGGATTTCCTATTTAAATAAACCGTTAGCTGAATCTGCGCGCCGCTACGGCGTTTCTTTATCTCCTTTATTCCTTCTTTTGCTGTTTGTTTCGTCCTGAAAGAAAGATAAATGACAAGAAAAGTTCATTCTTTCCTGACACATCCCAGCCCCCCTTATGTTAATGTTGTCTTTCTGCACGCGAATCCTGGCTAAAAGTTGTACCAAATGGTTAATTTGATTATTGAAACCAAAGACCAACTGCTTTGCTGACTTCCCAACACGCGTCTGTCAAAGAAAAAAAAAAGAAACCATCTCTAAGAATTAATCTAATATACCACAAAGAACGGGTAAGCCGTTTACCATATATTTTTCTCAATCAAACAGAATTACCCTATAATTTTAGTCATCGATTTTTTTTCTCATTCTTTTGGCCCTGCAGTGTGGTTCTAAAAGACTACAATCCACCAGCCACGGAATGGTCCACCTTAATCTTTACGATGTCAACTGGTTCCAGGCGCTAAAACATCAAAATAAAACATTAGACATCTAAAGTAAGCAGAATCCAACCAGGTATTCACACAAACACCTATCACGAACCTCACTTCCGTAAAGTTTCATTACAATGGAATCATGCTGTAGAATCCATTCGAATAACTTCGAATGAAAATGAATTGTTTTAGATTATTCGCTATGACAAGCATGCACGATTTAAGTGTAACTAAATGAAATGACAATAAAAAAAAAATAAATTACCGCATAACTTAAAAGACACCTATATACACGTTATAGTGGGGTTTAGCGTTTAAAATACATCCGGCACGAAGACCCACATTTAAGTTCATAACTGACAGATGATTCCCACGCACAATATAAAGTCCATAAGCGATCGGAATCCCTTTAGAATGCTTTAACTGAAGACATAAGGAATGTAGGTCGGTAAGAAACACGCGGGCAAACAAAATGCCATTGTACAGCTGCATCAATACACAAAGAACACAGAGAAGGGCAAAGAATAAAAACTGCGAGGAGCAAAAAAAAAAAAAAAAAAAAAATGCTGTCAGATTAAGTTTAACGTCTTACTTCATTTAAGTACATTTCCCTGAGGCAAAACAATAATAATTAGGGTTAGGGGAAATAATCATGAAACCCAAGGGAACATAAATAAAATATTATATATTATATATTCCTTAGGGTACCTCTAATTCCTTTATTGCTTGATTTCTCAATTTAACGGAAAAATTTCCAGGCCATTTATCAGTTGATAATCGGTGTTGAGTCATATAAATGTTGTGCGATTTAATACATTCGTGCGCTAGTGTATATATTGTAAACATATGTTTTACATCCAAAAAATATTATTTTTCATGTCACCAAGTTGGCTGATAATATAGGCCTAATACGAATAACACGTTTGAAGATGTCAAGTAAAATTTCATCTTTATTTATTTTTGCATATGGAACCATAGGCTCTTGAAAAGTTGCGTGCTCATAACTGTATATTCAAAAATAAATGTTTAATCAATATGAATCTTTCAAAGTACTACAACTGGCTACTTATTTTCCCCCGAAATTAGAAAAAAAACTAGCCTAACTTTGTTAAAGCTAGATAATTACGCACATACGAGTCATGACAGATCTACAAAGCACCAGTCATTCGAATAATGATGACACTCAACACGTAATCCCCAGAGTTTAATGTCTTTAAAGTTGTCCTTCTCTTTCCTGTAGTGCTTCTTACTGTGGTAACATCTGTTTGGAGTTCGGTATGAGTGCGTTTGAACAGACGCACATATGTAAATTGACATCTTCCCCTCAACAAGAAAGAGGGTAAGATAATTTAATTTCCAACCATCCATTATTTTTTTGTTATGCGTAAATCATCTACGGAAAATGTAGGCTACGTAAAATCCGTACGCCGTATGAGAACAATGTGAATCACAATGTATACTATTCTTAATGAAAGCCTTATTGGCAAATTCCAGGTCTATGACGATTATAATGTTACATTAATAATTTTAAAATTATGTGAGGTGAGTATTAGTCGTACGATTTAATTTAAATAGGGCCTAATCGGAATATTTTGAATTAGTTTCACATTGTGCGTTTAAGAATTGATAATGCTGGTATTTATGCGATACCGGCTGAACTAGATATATTACTATCCGTACACAGGTCATTTTTAGGAGACAGGGTACCGATATTTTAGGCAAACGCACCTGCATCACCTACTGAAGGAATGCCGGACCGAACTGAGTGGTTTGTTTGTAGCCTTAGAACCTCACGCCGGGCTACCCAAGTGACCGGGAGAGCAGGCATGGAGGGAGGAATTATCATACTAATCTCATTTTAGGGATAAAATTAGTAAACACATTGCCCTCAAAGGCGGGCGCTGCATTGGCAAGATGCCGGCTTGGAATCAATTACTAAATTAGTCTAAGCTCAAAGTCGACATTAACAGAAAAAATTGCCATCGACCTGTCTGAAATAAGATAAAAAATATTCGATCATTAAATATCTGAACAATGTTTGCAAAACTGATTCATAAAATTATCAAAATAACGGAGTGCTCTGTCATCATTTCATCTTGCGCTGTTTATCGGAGGAGTGGGGGGGGTCTCTGTGTCGCTACTTGGAAAAGACCGAATACAAACGGAAAGTGAGAAAATGGCCGAGATGAGGAAGTGGGCAAATGTAAATTGCGAATATGAATACGGACGATGGGGATTAATAACGAAATCTTTTGTGTGGTTTTCCTGTCCCAAAACTTTCACAATAATTTGTCAGCGTATTCATGAGGTGCAGCTCCTTACCATGAGCAGTCAGGCGACCTCTCTGGTGTCAGGGGGTGGGCGGGCGAGTGGGCAGGTTTTATTTAGCTTTCCGGTATTATACCGCGCATCAGTAATTGACAATTATTACCTCGAGACTCATATATCAGCTGTCTGGGTGTTATTATGGCTGAATAGAATAGCTGTTGGGGAAGTCAGGGTCACCATCATTAACCAGCTCCCGTCTCCGGGCTTTAACACTCGACAGCCCCGAAGGCATACGGGCCGCCGTGTATCCGCCTGCATTTAGTACCATTGCGTTTTGACAATGTGCCCATCAGCTACTTCACCAACGTACAAGAAAGCTTTTGTTTATACGCGGGTTTACAGGAATTAAGTGATTAAGTACCGTTTCTTTTCTTTCTTTTTTTTTCTTTTTATTTACAGGGCAGGCGGAGGCGTTTCTGGTCAGCGATACAGATGATTGAGTGTTTTTTAATGCAAATGCTTACTTTTGTCTGGGGAGTGTATGATGGGGTCACACTTTGTGCTTAAATGAAAGTTATAAATATGAATTCGCATCGATCATAACGTGCTTATTATTATTATCATTTGTATTATTATTACTAACCGTGATAATAGACGGTACTGTACCCTGCATAATAAGCGATAAATGGACGGATGCATAATCATTTATGACAGATTATTATTATTATTATTATTATTATTATTATTATTATTATTATTATTATTATTATTATTATTATTATTAGCTTCAGACTGATTTGGTAAATGTATGTTATTCAACAATGGATTTTGATGTTTGCAGCAGATCAAATAAAAAAATGTTAAAATGTATTTAATCAAATGGACCGAAACCAAGGAAGATGAATGAATAGATACTTTTAAAATACGACAAAGGAGCATGATACCGAATGCAGGCATGGAAATCAAGGTTAATTGTCCTCCTGCTGAGGAACTGAGGGACGTAGCCAGAAGGTTACAGGCGCCTCCGCTGAGGTCACCCCGAATCCGCAGTGACCTATAACCTATGAAAGCTGGCGCTATATCAGAGCATCAGCAATATGTACGCATGCGAGTAGATAATCCAAAGCTAGAACTTTCAGCTTTTGCTCCATCACGGGTTATAATGGCCTGACATTAACAGAAACCTGGTTTTAAATGAGAGGAGGTGTTGTGGAGCTGCCCTGTGTTATAGGTGTATTTGCTGAGTCACGCCGTTCAGGTTATAGAATGATGAGAACAGGTAGGTTTTCAGTGGTATCCTTACTGCTGGAAGAGTTTAAATACAGCTTGCCAGTTTCTTATCGCCGTTGCTGAGGCTCCAGGTTTAATTTGAGGTAACATTGTGTCACAGGTGAGTGGCTGCGGATTTCATCAAGTGCCCCTCACTCTCACATAAAGGAATATCAGCACGTTTTGGGGATGCCCACGCACCTCGCCACTTTCTGAGGAAGATAAAATATTCTCTACAGGTGACTGAAGGTTTCAGATCTGTCATTATGGATCTTTCAAAATGTAGCATGTATTTTTTTTTTTAACTTTAAGCTCTTAAGAACTACTGCTCCAAGGCAGAGTATTATATTGTCTGGATATAATTTCGTTGTAATTTTGACAATGACAATAAGGGCCTTTATTCTATGCTATATTTGGTTGGATTGTGACATTGTTAGCCATGACCAAACCAACCAAATAACATTAGTAGCTTGTTGACCATTAAGGAATGGAATCTATCCATCTGTCTGTCTGTCTATGTCTGCCTGTCTATCTTCCTTTCTGTCTGCTTGCCTGACTCTGTCTGTCTCCCTGACTGTCTGTCCTTCTATCTGTTTGCCTGTCTCTGTCGGTCTCTCTCTCTCTCTCTCTCTTTCTCTGTTTGTCTGCCTGCATAACTGTCTGTCTGTCTGCCTGACTCTGTCTGTCTGTCTCCCTGACTGTCTGTCCTTCTATCTGTCTGCCTGACTCTCTCTCTCTGTCTGCCTGTCTGACTCTGCCTGTCTATTTATCAATCTGTCTGCCTGCTTGATTCTATCCGTCTGTCTATCTGCCGTAGGAATTTTTGGAGTTCAACTTGCCCTCTCTTTCCCTGACCGCTGCTCGTCCCACATTTGTGAATGTTGCCACCTCTCTCCTCCCCAGTCCGACATAAAGGTGGGCGCTTTCTTCCCCCTCCACGCACGGCGGATTGATGTCATTGTCTCGGCACACTGACCTTTGTTGTAAGACCCACAGCAGACATCACAGACTCTCACATCAATTTGCCGCAATTGGATGTGGCATCTCGTGGCTAACTCGATTTGCCGAGAAGTGCACCTGGCGCTGCCTTTCTCCCCACAGATCGGCCGAGGGGGGAGTCACGGGATCTCCTCCCAGCAGATGTCTCCGGCTGACGAGGTGCTCGTGTGTCTTCCAAGGTCTGGGCAGGATGTCTCCAAACACTGCAATGAAAGCCATTAGCTGAGTGGTAATCCAATTACTGGATGTAAAGAGGACGGCAACTTAAATGCAGGGGGAGGGAGAGGAGAGGAGAAGAGGGAAAAGTTTACTGTGCATTTAATGCTGTTAATTGCATTGTGCTTGTGTGTGTTCTGTGTGTAAAAGATGTTTTGTGCGCGGAAGCAGGTCACCTGTCAGAGATGAAAAATAAGCAGGATTATGAACATTAGGTAATGAGTCGGGCTAATCTACATCCCGGCAGGGGGGAGATGAAGAGTCGGGGGCTTCGTTTTGTTTTTTTTTGCCTTAATTAATCAGATTATTCCAAATTGTAATAGATGCGCGCAATTCTAGAATGTAACGTGTGTTGGTATGTGGTAGCAAACAAAGGCAGCAAATACCCGCTTTGCGCTGACAGTCTACCTACACAGTATTATAGTGAAATCCACTGACCCTCATTTTCATAGGTCGGTGCGTACAACATCCAGCCAATGGAAGGTTCTCAGGCAGATAAGCGACCTTGTGTTTTTTTGCAAGGTTCCGGCATCTTAATATAAAGCGATGCTGCATGTATGAAGCACGTCTGACCCATGGTTGTGAGGGAGACAGTCAATCGCTGATGCACCAAGAGAAGCGCCTCTCCAGTGATGCAGCCGTCAACAAGCTCTTGTGAAGCCAGTGCAGGCTAACCTCGGAGGAGTGTGTTCTCTGTTCAGTAACTGGCTCTGTGTTAAATTCAGAATAAATAGCTGCATGTCTACATACAGGGGCAGATTTATTAGTGGTCCGTGTCGATGTGGCGCCCTAGGTGAGCACCCCCAATAGTGTCCCCCCCCCTCTCAGGCAAAGTGAAATTGGCTGGCTATCCTAAGCTATAGCCCAGGGCCCAGGCAAACATCCGGACACCATGTCTGAAAAAATCCCTAACCCTAATACCTGAGTGTCCATACCGATATCCGCCCAGGACCCGCCTCTTTACATATTTACACGCAGACACCAGATTTTTTAAAAATAAGACTTTCTTTTGCTGCAATAAATAGTGTCAGAAACCAACAGCCTTATAGAAATTCCAAGGCCCCGTGTGTCTTATTTAGTCTTATATTACATTTTCCCAAAAAGCCCCTCTCTGCATTGCAGTTTCCGATTTTGTAGCCTGTAGACAAGTTATCAAAAACTCAAAATGGGCAGGAATTTGTAGAAATTATTTTACCATCTTTCACTTTTAGCTTGGAAATGTGTTTCATTTTATCAGCACTGCTGATGTTAGAGTACAACAAAGTAAACGGTCTTTACACTTGTCTTCTGTGTTATGGGTAGGGTTAACTGTAATATTAGTTGTAGTATAAACTCTTAGCATTTTAATCAGCAAAAAGTAAACGGCTGAACATCGAGGCGATTATGGGCAATTTCACTTCCTCAGTAAAAACTAATATGCCACTATACTATGGTGCGCAATAACTGGTCTGCAGCTGCTAATTTGTACAATAACTTTTTCATTATCTCTGAGCGTGGAATACCTCAACACTATGTACAATATTAATATCATCACATAAAATTCTGGCTCTGTGAGCGACTTCAGTGAGTAAAAAAATGCACCTTATCGAAACTTTCGCTCCACAGTGTTTTTGCTTATCTTTCACGGTGAGCTATTCACATTGCAAACTAGTTACATAATTATGCATAGTAATTTCTAGAAATACTATAAAGATTATATATCTTTTCTCCTAAAGAGTTTATATTGTATTTTATTTGGCATCTGTTCTATCTTTCACATTTTATTTTATTTCATTTTTGTTTGCGATATATTACTTTGTTCATTTTGGTATATAGCGTTCTTCATGTCCACTGGTGTCTATCTATCTGTGCAGTTTTTCCCTCTGTGACCAATAAAGTTGTTCTGATTCTGATTTTGAAAAACCAAAGAAAATGAGCTATTGGGAGTCATTATTTAAAACCTCGATGATTTGATTGAACATAATAGATGATCAGACAAGAAATATTATTTTGTATGTAGAGACTCTTAGTTGAAATGTGTTTCTTTAGTGGTTCTCGCCAGCTTTCCTCATCACCCTTTCAGATATTTCTTGCATATATTTGTAGCTGTATTTGTCTGCACAACAGAATGACAGAAGTTTCCAGAATTACACCAAAGCTGTCCTCTCCCTTCCAGTCTTCTGTCTGTCTCTCTTTAGTCCAAGCAGGGAATACAGGCAGTCCTCAGGTTACGAATGAGATCCCTTCCCTAAGTCTGTTTTTAAGTCGAATTTGTAGGTAAGCAGGAAAAATAATAATACTGTACAGAATAATGATAATAATAATACAGTAATAGTAAAAGTAAATACAAACGGTACTGTACTATACTGTACTGTACCTCGAGCTGACAAACTGCTGAAGCCAGCAATGTTTTCACAAGCTTCACGAAGTAGTGCGTGCGTTTGTTATTACGACCTATTTAATCCAAATTTTAAATAGAGTAGACTTGATGGCAGTCCTTTCATAAGTACGAGTTTTCTGTAAGTCACTCGCGCTTAGCCTGGGGACTGTCTGTTACTCCTCAGTACCAACAAGCCTCCAGTCCCTAGGAGCTGAGCCAGCCTGCTGACCCCCAATGACAGGGCATCGACGAGTCCCTGTTTTCTCCCTGACCCTGCTGTGTCCCCCTTTATATCGCAGAGAAAAAGCTTTCAGGCCCCAAACTCTGAGTGAAGGATGGTGCAAACTGCGGATGGGGGTAGAGCAGATGGTTAAGAAGTAAATGTGCAGCTTGGTGACTCACAGGGAATGTAACAGAGTCACCGTGAATAGTCTCACCGCTAGATGCGCTTTGCGTTTCAAGTCCCGCACCTTTGCTGCCCATGCTAAGTTTAAATGCTAAGTTTAAACGCACCGTAACCAGCTGCCGTGTGTCCTGCATGCAGTTGTCTCAGAAAGCTGCGCACAGGTGATATTTTGTATCTGCATATGCGTTCTGCTTTATTGCAAGCACAAGACACAATAATCGAGAGTGACATTTTTGATCACTTTATTCACCGAGCCACTATCTCCATTCAGCCAGTGTTACAAACGGGATTAAGTACATGATTCATTTCCTTTAATGAAACTGCAGTATAGTCAAAGCACGTTGAACTAACGTAAAATGTGTGCAGCCCTGTCATGATTGCACGTCACTCATCGATTATATTAGTAAATTACAAAATAGTTGTATACTATGTATAAACAGCTTGTGCACACACACGTGTAAGACTGAAATGTGCAATTATGACGTATATATATATATATACACACACACACACACACACAGCTTGTAAACAAATCTGCATTTTTAAATCCTGATTTAATTGTGGTTCTGCTGGCAGAAGGCTATGCTGAGCAGCAAGTTGCTTCCAGGCTCAAAGTTTCAAAGACAGCAGTACACAAGAATAAGGTGAAGCAGGAGACACTGGGAACGACCAGGCAGGTAGAGGGCAGAGCCGGCTTTGTAATGCTAGAGACGAACGTCAGCTTATCCGGCAGTTTCTGGGATGTCTAGGATGACATCAAGTGACCTTCAAAAGGAATGGAACAGGAAACATTAAGTGCAGGTGTGAAGTGCACTGCCAGGACAGTTTGTATCAGGCTCCTAGAAGCAGGACTGAAGACCCATAAAGCAAGGAAGAAGCCCTTCATCAACGAGAAACAGAGAAGAGCCAGGCTGGAGTTTGCAAAAATATATGCACAGACGTATTTTAATTTTTAACTTAATTAATCAGACGTCTTCATTTTTTCCACAGTTGAATATTTATAAAATGCTGATTATTAAACACATTGTGCCAACCTAGACGCAGGCCACAAGCAGATCGTGCTTCTTTGCATTTTTTCCCAGGCACCCCATCCAGAGGTTCCACCTCGTTCTCTACGCTGCCGGGGATGGGAGGGTAGGTGAATGTATTTTTGTGTGATTTTGCAGCAATCCCAGTAAACCTTTGACACCTCCCTTCTTCAGTTCACCCACACAGTCTCACCAAAAAAAAAAGAGTTTGCTATGAAGATGCTGTCCACAGATGGTTCTGCGGCACCCTGATTCCGCAGACGGTTCTGCGGCACCCTGATTCCGCAGACGGTTCTACGGCACCCTCATTCCTTACTCACATCCCTAAATGCTTAAACTGTAGTATTTTTCTCTACCCAAGGTCTTCTTCATACTTGTATCTTATTACTTTTCTGGGACAAGATTTATTGATAGTTTCTAACAAAAATATGATTTCAGTGCATTCTACAGAGCAAAATCCAATATCGCAGCCACCAATTCAATTGCTTTTATCAGAGTGGAGAACAATAAAGAAAGAAAGTCTTTGGCCCAGACATTCAACATGGGTGTATTGTTAAAAGAGATTTGATCCAATTACAGGAAGCAATAGATGATAATTGAATCGCAACAGGATTTCTGCGGCAATACATATTAATCATACGCACAGACTTTAAGCACAAATATGGCATGCAAAAAAAAAAAACATCTTGATGACATTTACTGTGAAGTCAATGGAGCTGTTTAGGTGGAGAATCAGCTTGTTGGTAAGAGGTCTGAGCATGAATACAAAAGTGAGATTATTGCTTTCATTGGTTCACCATGTTCCTCTTCCACTACTGGAGATAAAGACTCAGATGCAATAATAGTGAGTCTGGAGAGCAGCTTCAATAAATAGTTACACAGTTTCCAATATATGGAATAAAAAAATGGAAAAAAAAAACATATTGAATGATATTTTCCTGTAGATTTCACCAGTGGAATTTTTACTCAGTCATTAATGATTTGATCACTGTCAAAGTCTTAGATTGATTGCTATGAAAGGGCTTTGAAATAAAAATCCGACACTATTTATTCCCATGACACAGGGGTTCTGTCTTTATTTCAACCTTAGAGTGACCGTTTCATTCTGTCCCACCTTTTATACTGTCTGCCAGCTTCCATAACATCTCCCGCACGCTGGTGTCACATGACCTCGGTTGCAGATTCACTTCATCGATCGTCCCCCAGCATTGCGGCTGCCGCTCCCGCTCCGAAAATTTATTTATTGATTGGATGCGCGCTGCTGTTTATTACTCGAACTGTGAATTTTCTTAAGACCCGCAGTCAGGAGAGATGTACTTTCTCATACCGTCTGTGCTGTCACGGCATGTTATTTGAGGCTTATTTTCCCAACATCGGGCCAACTGGCGACAGAGCGAGCAAACGACATTATCAAGCCGAAAAAAGGGAGGAAAAAAAAAACAAAACAAAGACAGGATGCGATTTCGTTGAGGGTATGAATGGATCGGCGGCAGAGGGAACGTAAATGAGAGCCGTGCGCCGCCGGTGAACGATGTGCGCTTTTATAAGGGCGGACAATGAAAGGCGAAACAATAATCACTCACAACTTTGATGGTTTAAACATATTCTCTGGCTGGGTGTAGTGTGTGCAGGCCGCAACTGGCACGGGGCAGCAAGGTTAAGTAGAAGAGAAGGCAGCCATACTTCAGATTGGCAGCAGGCAGCAGCAGAGATAATCTAATCATCGGCGCAATTCAATTAGCCGGGTCTCTGGGGCGGCCATAGAAGGCGAGGCGAGCTCAGCACCAGCACTGGGACCTCCCCCCGCGACGGGCTGCCAGCCCCAGTTAGCCGCCGCAAGACCAATGCAGATGAAATTTGAAATATGAAAATCTCGTATAATTTATGGGAGTTGTCAGGATGGTGGCAGAGCCGCCGGGGCTCGGCGAGTCCCCGCGAAGGCCTGGCAGGCCGGGCACAAGTCCCTCTGGCTTGATGCGTAACCCCAGCGTGGCGCACTCCCCCTTCCAGACGCGCACGCAAACGCACAGACGGACCCCAAGCGCACAATCCCGCCTGTGTGCTGCTTGCGCGTCTCCCCCCCAACCCCAGCTCAGAGGGACGTAAATAAAAGAATAGATCATCAGCGCTCGCGGAAGCTGAATCTGTGAGGGAACATGGGCAGCGATTCTGGCAAATTACAGCTCATTACGTGCAGGATTGCACCGTCTCGCGCACCAGAGGAGACGTGTTCTCATTTGTGCGGATTCATTGGGATTTTTTTTTTTTATTATTATTTCAGTCTCCATTTTCAAATGTGGAAATCGAATTACAGCACAATTATCTTCCACCCATGCAGATGTTTATGTTTGTGTAATGTGTTCTGAATACGGCATTTTGTCTCTTCCCTTGCCAATTTTCTTTCTTTGAAATAATATGTACAATAACACAGACAAAAAGCACTCCCTGAAGCCTTCCCCCAGAAAAAAATGTATTGTTATATGCAACATCCTTGCAATATTCACTGTAAACTTTAGATTGTAACTTATTTTGTCTATTCACATGGAGTTCATCCATCCATCCATCCATCCATCCATCCATGCATCCAACCAGCTATCCTGATCAGGGTCACTGGACCCAGTGTATTGAATTATTTTGAAATAAAGGACTTTCTCATAACGTGTTTATAATATTATACACTTATTGGCAAAATCATAATATTATAGACATTTTATTTTAGTGCTGTTGAAAAAAAAATACTGAAACATTCATGACAATACATTTACGTATTAGGAAAAATATATTTTATATGTGATTTGACTTACATTTACAATATCTAAGTCTGTTTTATAAGCATGTTTACTATTTAACCAGACGTTTTGATCAATGTAGTTGATTTCTTTTAAGCAGTAACTAAGATGAAAGCCAATTAACAGTCTTCAACCAGATTTTATTACACATTTCGGAATTGTTCTAAATTTGATTATACTAAGTGTAGTTGACAATTATTGACTATAAACATGCAAAACATGGATCAGTATTCTGGATGTCGGATTTTCAACATAGATAGATTTATTTTCAATAGAGTATAAACTTGATATTGTATTCACAAGACAAGTCTGTATTGGGTAGATTGAAAAAGGGCATAAAACAAAGTAATTTTTGGAAAACCAGTGTAATTTTGCCAAAGATTCCATCCATCCATCCATAATCAGTTACCTAGAATCTGTTTTGTGTTTCTCATGTCTACTTAATAGTTGACCTACTGGCAAAGGTGCTACTGGAGACCTTGGGCACCCAACCCAGACCAATCCAATTATGTTACAAATTATTTAGCCTTGGAATTATCCGTAACCACTCCCCCCCCCCCCCCTTAGCAGCACCCTTACCTACCAGAAACATTCTATCATATCAGTCAATTGCATTGATTAACCAACTATGATAATTCTCCCATCAGAAAGGTCTCTAATAACCCATGGCTATTCACTGTAACTATCCACTGTAAATATCAGTAAAAGAAAAATCTGGATTTTCTCTGCTGTTGACTGAGTTGGAAGTTCGAGCAGCTGCTCCGTAATCACAGCCGTGCATTGCTGCTTCGGAAAGGGGGGGTGGGGGGGCTTATGAGGACTGTGTGAACTCAGCATCATGTCCATCGGAGGCGGTAAACAGAGAATGCGTAATACAATATTACAAAGACGTACAAAATGTGTTTTTACATGACAATAAAATTGTAGTAATGTGTTATGTCAAATTTACTTGTCTCATAATTTATTCTCAAAAACATAGGCTAAGGTTTTGGACCAGCCACCTCTGATGTCCAAGCTTCTTGAATCCAGGGGGTGGGGGGTTATTCCACAAAGCAGGATTTCTTTCCTTTAGCCAGATAACTTCAGCAAAAACATAATTATTGTCCAATAGGAATGTTACTTGCCTGTCCTCTCATTGGATGGATTTCACGTTTGGCTACAAGTTGCCCAGTTTGGAAATTCTGCTTTGTGTTATAGGATATGAGCTTCCATCTGGTGTTGTTGACTACCAAACAGACTTGCTTCTGTACAGCTACCTTCATCAGAGACGTGGACGCTAACAGCAACCGCAATCCCTGCCACTGCAAAAAGACTGGAAAACAATGGAGATTTTAGCGCATAGGCGCAGCAAACTGGACATTCACAGGCGCAGCAAACTGGACATTCACAGGCGCAGCAAACTGGACATTCACAGACGACAGCAAACTGGACATTCACAGGCGCAGCAAACTGGACATTCACAGACGACAGCAAACTGGACATTCACAGACGACAGCAAACTGGACATTCACAGACGACAGCAAACTGGACATTCACAGGCGCAGCAAACTGGACATTCACAGACGACAGCAAAGTGATGCAGCCGAGCAGGCGGCATATTAAAAGGAGAGGCTTGTGAATGGTTGTACTTTTCTTCCTTTCCTCCATTCATCACAGGGATTGTGCTCTTTTGGACTGTGACGGCAGGAATCAGGTGCTCATCTACCCCAATAGATTTCCAAGTAAAGCATCACACTTGTTAAATCCAAAGGTCAACCGGTGGCCTTTTGAAGGCCGACACAAAAGCCGCATCTCTGACTCTCAACTGAGATAAAAACACACCATTTTAGAGAGATTTGCGGTTCACGTTTTCACCAAGTAAAAGGTGGATGATTTTACGCCCGTTCATTTATATCAAGTTTATAAAATCATATAAACAGGAAACAAAACACTTTTCGAGTCACAAATTGACGTACCCACACGCATTTATTATATTCAGTGTTTGATAATATAAAGTGATGTTGACATTTTATAGAGTATAGCCTCTAGGTTACCACATTCAATTTAAGGGAAGCTGAAGAGTTGGTGATAGATTCCTAAAACAAACTCACGCAGGAATAACAAAATCTGTATCTGATTTAATATCCGGTTGATGCATATGCAGCGGCGCATGGGGGACTGGCTGCGGATGGATGGGGGGGGTGCTCGCTTGGGTGGAGGTTGCATGTGAGCGATGGAGCGGTTGCAGCCAAATCCAAATGCGGGGGGGGGGGGGGGGGG